>UFQX01000396.1:955561-1018050 GCA_900497675.1 Arapaima gigas | reverse complement strand
GGGTGGGGGGGGGGGGGGGGGGTGAAGGCAGCTAAAAATCCAAACTGTGGCATTGCTTAAGGTTTAGTGGATTAGCTGGGTTTGCAAACTAGTTTTAGGTAAATAAGCACATTAGTAATTGAGTTATAACTGATAATGGCAGCCAATCCTGCAACCATAAGGTGGTCATTTCTGCCTTAACTTGAGCGTAAATGTCATGTTACAGTAGTGTTCTTTATTATTTGCAGTCTCCCTTGCTTGGATTTATATAGTGCATGTTTGTGCTCATCTCTTTAACTGGGTCAGGGGGAAAAAATATTTCTCAACAAGTAGTGATATTGTTTTTTTTTTTTAAGTCACTCTGGGAGACTGTTTTTGACGTGAACATAAATTTTAATTTTTTTTAAATTTTTTTTTTTTAATACGGTGAACATAATTTATTTTACTGGGTTTTGTCCACTAAGTCATTTTTCCCATTTTTTTATGACATATGGTATTTCAGACTTTGTACTGTCTCAAAGTAGGGCAGTTATATATGTCTGAGGAAACTGAATCCTTCTTGTGCTCCATTAATATGTTAATATTAATGATAAAACTCCACATGGTGTAAACTGAAAGAAAAGTATTTCAGCAGACACAGACTGAGGTAAATGTTTGCATGTGTGCCGATGCAGTTATAAGTCTTGTTTGGTTTGTTTGTGTTATGTTCTTTTGTTTACGTATTTGAAAATTAGGTGGATGTTACTGAAATAAATGTGTCTGAAACTGAAAAACTAACCTTTCCCAAAACTTCCTTTTTTTTTTTTTTTTTAAAAGCTCTGATACTGGATGCAATGACTGTCGCTGGTGTGCAGAAGCTTGTGAAGCGCAAAGGACCCCTGGAGATGAGCCCCAGCTTCCTGGACTACGTGGCCATGGATGTGTACTCCTTCCCAGCAGCCCACGCCAGCCGAGCTGTCATGGTGGCCAAGTTCCTACTGGCACACCTGGTTCTGGCTGTACCACTGCGCATAATGTTGGTGCTCTGGGCCTTCTTGGTGGGTGTTTCGCGTGTCCTGCTGGGTCGCCACCACCTGACCGATGTGGGCTGTGGCTTCGCCCTGGGCTTCCTCCACTACAGCCTTGTGGAGATGGTCTGGTTGTCCTCCAGCACGTGTCAGACTCTCATCTCCATTGGCACACTCAGCTGGAGCCCCTTTATTTAGCTCTATCCGACACACACACACACCTTCCCTGTGGGCGTCCCTCTTTCTGCAGCTCTGTTTTCTTCTTCCTCTCTTCCTGTTGTCTTTCTATTATTTTTTTAGTGCATATTTAAATAGGATAATATATAGATTCATGTTTTAAATCCCTTTAGCCCATATTTTAATTTGGATTTTTCTTTTACCTGCTGAAAGGATCATTTTTCTTCCTCAAAATAAGGACAGTATTTGCAATTGAGACCATATTTGTAACAAGGACGATACCAATGGGTGTTTGCCCACCTTGTTTAATATTTTTTAATTTAAATTTAAGATGCAAGATGCTTTCGTTGGTGTCAGCATAGCAAATAAGGCGATATATTTTTCCTTGCTGTTAAACAGTGTCTAGTGTTAAAACGCCAGACATGGACTCCAGTTAAATCTGATGTAAATATTCAGCAGATTCAGTAAAACAGATCAGGGACTTGGCAACAACAGCTTATATATAAACATATGTCAGTTTGAAATATTAAAATGGCAAACTTTGTTCATAATTAAGACGTTTTCAGACGTCTGTGTTCTCTATGGTATTTTTCCACAAAATTGTTCCAAGAGGGGGAGGCTGTTCTGACATGTAAATTTTGGGGTCTATTTTTCCAGACTGAAGGCTGCTATTGTTACATTTGAAGCAAATGGAAAGTTTGCATTAATAATTATCTTCCAAATGTATGGGATTTTTAAAGAAAAGGACACAGAATTTGGTCTCTGTCTTAGCTGTTTTGTGTCCCCAAAGATTTTTTTTGATGAGTTGCCTTGTGGTTTTTATTTCATCTGACCTGCAATGTGACATCTCCCTTTCTTTTCTGCACACGAGCAAATCAAACTATGCAGAAATTATAGATGCTTTTCTGGTGAAGTCCTTAAACACTGAAGCAGGTTTCCTCTTCTACAGCTCAAAAACAGCTTGGTGATGAAACAACCAACCAGTGTTTTTGAGTGTCTGAAGTCTCAGGTTAAAAAGTGATTGAAAAGATTTTCCTTTTTTACAACACACTAACATATGGAAGATCCTATGTGTACTACATTTTGTGGACACTTGAGACTAACTGATATTCTTTTTGGAACCATCGGGTGTTTGACTCTCTGACCTCCAAAGCACCACTTCTAGCCCAGTCCAACCAAATCTGCTTGGAACTGTGGGCTGTACTGTTCATTTTCCCTGGTGTCCGGTGCCTTTTGTGTGAGTTTCTGTGACTTTGTCTAGGTGTGAAGTGAACCTGGTCATTCATAGTTCAGCATATTGAGGATAACCAGTTTACTGTACACATTTCCACCTCAGACTAATCATAACTGGGAATCCAAAAGTGGCAAAGACCATTCTGTATGTTTGAGCTGTGTGTGTGTGTGTGTGTGTGTGTGTGTGTGTGTGTGTGTGTGTGTGTGTGTGTGTGTGTGTGTGTGAGAGAGAGAGAGAGAGATCAGCTGTTTCTTGAGGAATTTTTTAAAAATATTTTAGTGGAGAAAACTCTGCCTTATGTGAATACAGTAGTAAGACATGTATAAATGAGTCCTTCATGGAAACTGAGCCAGACAAGCCTGGGAAGCTCCTCTCATCTATGTACAGGACATACATTTGAAGTGTGTAAATTATCTTCTGTAACAACGTAAGTAACCAGTTATGAAGGTTTTTGAACAGGATTGTTTTTTTCTTATTTATTCACTATCTGTTTAAGGTGAGAGTAATTTTAAAGTGTTATTCTGTTGACACCTCATTAAGGATATTAGATATTTGTAGACTGAAAGGATCATGAGTCTACAAATAATTCTGACTTAGAACCATGATTTTTCAAGTGCACTGATAAAATGTATAGGGAAAAAATTCTTCTGACCATAGAAATGAAATTATGTATTTTGTTTATTTAACACTGTGTTTGGTCTTAATTCCTATTAATTGCTTGCTCATGTGCATTGAAAAGGACTTCCAATTCAAAAAAGGAGTATTTTCATCAAAACATTAAATGTATTACTGTGAATTTCAGAGAAAATATTGCTTTTATTTATATTGATACTGTGTGCTGAAGTTAAAAATCTTAATTATATAATTTATTTGTGGTAAAAATATATTTGGTTGTAGCTTAATTGACATAAAGAGAAACCATGGTGATCTGGATTGGCTTTCTGCTGTGTGTGTATTTTATTTGTAGGAAGAGGTAGCAGACACAATGATTTATACCTTAGCAACAGGACGCCACCGTGGGTAAAACCTTGTGGTTTAGTCACCACACTACTCTTACTTGACCACGATAAGTGGTGTGAAGCAGCCAGAGCCACAGTTTGGAGATGTGTGCTCACAGTCGTTGTTTTGTCTCTTTGGGCGTATTTTGTCTTTATTTCCCTTTGCACGTTTTAATTTCAAGATTTTTTTGAGTTGTACTATTTGGTATCTCCAAATCTTGTCTGGGAAGTTATTCTGAAGTTATTTTTAAACTTTTTATCCTTTAATGGAAAAATTTTGAAATATATCTTAGAAACCAGACTCCCAGCCCCAAAATAGATGAGCTTTCTGTTATGTCTGCATTTAGGTTTGATGTGCATGATTTTGTTTTATAAAATAAGAACTGTTTGAACATATAATTTATGAATGATGTAAAATATTTCAATAAAAAGTCTTTTTAAACCATCATTATTTTAACAATGATATATCAAAAAAGACACTGAGGCATTAATTTTTACACATTTTGGTACACAGCCTTTGCATGTGTGGAAATAGGACTCATTTTCCAGTCCTCTTAATTTTTATTTATAATGCCTTTCCCTACAAGTTGCTTCAGGGAGTTGAACAAAAAATACAGAGAGATGTATTGGACAACAGGAAGCATTAGTTACAGCAACAATAATACATAACTTAAAGTATGTGGAAAAGCCAGAAGGTGACAGAGGGGAGGAAACCAATCCCACAAGTCTGGTGTAGTAGAAGAGAAGGTCTCTGAGGGTAGATTAGCAACAGGCTCCCCTTCATTCCTGGGCATGTAAACATTAGTTAGTTGTGAGTTTCGGAGGGCCTGCACTCTGTCTGCAGTTTTTTATGGGTAATACTACAGCTGTTCATTTGAAGGTGTTCCAAATGAGTTACTTATGTTAGAGCACAGGTTAAACTCTGGATAGGAGAGGATGATAATACTACACTAATGTATTGTGTTTTGTAGGAAACTATAGAACATCACAACTTGTTCCAGTAGAAGTTTTGCTCAGGATTTGGTTTCACAGTAGCACCTGGCATGACCTCTTCCCAGAAGAGGCAATACAAACACATCTATTCTCTACAGCCTTATACCATCCTAAAAACAGGTTGCATCTAAATCCAATTTGTCATCATCCCATCATTTTACACATATTTATCATTGTATTCAAATGAAGTCTTTATGGTATAAAGTTTTAAAAATTGTGCAGCACTGTCAAATATATGCAGTCTTAATCATTAAAACAAACATACAGTACAGCAGGTATTTGGAGAGAATCACAGAAAGCCTGAGGAGAACATAAACCTACACAGATCTCATTATGCATGGTGTCTTATGGGGAACGTCTACCCACTGAACCACCTTAGACCCTGCACCAGTCTATTTAAAGATTTTATTCAAACATGACCATATTATGTTAAATATATATCTGCCAGGTGCTGCTGTAAAGGTTACTGGGCCGACAACCTTTTCTTTTGTGTGCGCATAACCTGTTGCTTGTCGCTTGACCCTTTATATAAAATGTCTTCCAGTAACTATACAGTCTCTGTAGTCAGGAACAAATGTGTTTTCCCAGAACTACAATACAAGGATGAATTTCCATGTCTTGCAGCCTCAATGAACCTCAAGTAAAACTGTAAGAAATAAGGATTCTGACTTCAATATGCAGGAGATTTGCTGTGTGTTTACATTTCCATCCATTATCCTTCATTTTTTCCTCATCAGGATCACAGCAGACCACAGCCTATATTTGCATTTAAAGGAATACAAAAAATAAGTTGTGGGAAGCAGATGCTATTTGTCTTTGTGTCTCCATAAAGTGTTCTGTTATAGGTTTTTAAAAAAAGGTTAAGCACAAATCTGAAGACATTAAAATGTTCCAGACCCACTGGTAATACTTTTATTATAGATTGTTAGAGATTAAAACCTTTAATTTCAGTATTCATTTGTTTTAGGTTATAGACTATAAAATATTTCTGTATTTCTATCTCAACAAATCTAGTAATTCTAAAAAAGACTACTCCAAATGTTTAGATACTGTGGGCGTTGCTTGTCAACAATATTCCTACTACAATGCAGTGCTGGACACAGCTGCAATTTATGATATTTTCTATGTAAAAAGGCATTTTTTTTATTTTTTATCCTCTACCAGTGAAGTACCATAGTAATCTAACAAGATCTTGCTGACAGTGTGCAGAGTGCCATGTTTCATTATTTTTATACAAAAAACAATAAATATAACATATAAAAAATATGTGCTCTGACTTGAAAGAGAAACTTCTGTCATTGTGAACTGAAAAAAGACTTGTCTTTGATATATTCCGGGATAAAGTTATTCATAAATAAAAAAAGCAATTTTGAATATTTTTTGTTGCATGGTTTTTGCCTCAAAAAGACATGGCAGTGCCTTTGAAGACTGTCCATTGCTCACTGTATTTAAATGAGATGTTTTCACTGCTGCACCTATTTACTGTAAATACTACTTATGTAGTTATCTATTTATTTTCATTTTCTTATCTATTTATTTACCCATCTATCAACTACCTCATTTTGTCTGTCTTGTCCTTTTGTTGTCATGCTTTCTGTTTAGCGTATTGTGCACCATGGTCTGAAAGGAACTATGCTTTGTTTTCTCTTTTACATCTCTATAAGGCAGAATAACAATAAAGTGAACCTTGAACCTTTCACCTTAAACCTGGAGAACTGTATAAGTAAAAATGGTTTATACAATAGAGAGCATAGGAGATACATATACACTGCCAAGGAAACATCTGAAAAATATCAGCAGAAAAGCTTAGAAAAGACCAAGTAAAAAGTATCATTTTTCAAGATGTTTGCTTTAAATGAATGCTTTTCAGTGATGGAGAGGTATGTTTTCTGCTGACATTTTTACTCACCTCTCCGCAGACACACGAGCTGCAGCAGCACCAGGCCAACAAGGAATGGATGTAATATGAGGTGCGCGTTTTGCTCATGGGTCTAGGGGGTTCGGATGCATCATGTACTCTGTGTGTGTTTGTGTGTGTGAGAGAGAGAGAGAGAGAGAGAGAGAGAGAGCGAGAGAACAACCAGCTGCATTCAGAGAGAAGGTAGGGATGACGACAGCATTTCCTCCCACAGGGTACCTGCATACGATGCCTCCTGGCCTCCGAGTTACCCTTTTGAAAATGAGCATATGTTGTTTATTCATCACAAGCTGTTGGACTAATGGTGAACACACAAACAAAAAATGATCTGTCCAGAATGATCGGAGTTACTACGGACACATTCCATTCAACACAGAACTTGTGTTGAATGGAATGTGTTCGTAGTAAGTTTTTGTTATTGAGTCCATCCATCTGGTGGTTCATCATCCTCTGCTCCTTTTCCTTCAGATTTTCCAAACATTACTGCATTTTTGAGTGAATTTGGTTTTGGCATGATGTGCCCAAGTTAACAGCCTCCAAAACTTGGTCCTGTAAATATCCAGCTCAGACAGCATTCTTGAAGCATAAATCATGTTATGATTTTTGAGAAAAGAATACCAGTCAGAAGTCTGAGTACACCTGGGTAGCCAGTGTGATATCCATATGAGATAAACATGGCAGAAGAGTAAGTGGAATGCAACCCACAAAGGTTCTTCATAATTGGGAATGACTGCAGAATAGCTAGAAGGATATGGTGGCTGGTCTCCTGATCAAAGTTGTTGACAAACTGCAAAAAAAAAGCTAGGTTCAGGGAAGCATACTCAAACTTTTGACTGGAGCTTTAGGAACAACTTGTGTTGAAAGGACACACTGGGAAGGGATGTGATGCTCTGTGGTTTCTCAGTTATGCAGATACTGCAAGGAAGTGGTTTCCATTAAATGTGCCTCACAGCAGGTTTAATGAGACAAACAAGAGTGAAAAACAAGCAGTAAAAACACAGTACTTGTTGCCCTTTACTGGTCATAAAGCTACAGATTGTAGTTCAAGCTGTGTTACAGTGAAAACTATTGTCATTTTTTGTCACCGTTTTACAGCCACCTTTATTTACATATTTATCTCCCCCAAGGGGTCCGTGTTCTCTGGGCTGTTTAGCATTTTAACTGGATCCTTTGTAACCTGGCACTGTCCATGTCTTGGGGAGCTACTGAAGCGACCGGCTGTCTCTGTCAGTTCACCCCCTCTCCCAAAGCTCTCTGTGATGATCAGGTAACCTCACTGTGGGCCAGTCTTGACTCAGCTCTCTTTAAATGCCATGCCATGTGATTTGCTTCCATCCCACCCAGAATGGCTCCAAACCCTGAGGCCACAAATGAAATAAAAGCCCTTCCTTTGGATCACTACCTTGTGGAAAAAAGCAGGGCAAGCAGGACCCAAGTTCACAAGATAAGTCTGTCCCAACTCCCAGTTGATGCACACCTACATACACGTTTTCCATGTTCAGTGTAGAATATACTAACCATTAAGGTAGGCTGTAGAGTGGTGCAATGCCTTCGCAAGACACAATGGCTCACATGGGGAAACATTCTACTGTATTACAAATTTGGTTAAAAAATAAATTTATGTGCTAATAGAACTACACAAAAGAGAGAATTTTGGTGTATTTCTAACACCTAAAATATCTTACGGATTCAACTTCTGTTGAGCTATGCATTCATATCTATAATCATTTCCTCAGTGGTGCCACACTGTGGCTGGGCTGGGTATAACTTTACAAACTATTTATTTTTAATATTTACACTTAACAATTGTTTAAATTACTTAATGGGTTTGTGGGATCATATGTAAAATTCTTAGATAAATATTTCAACTACTTTAAACCTAAATAATATAAATGTCTATTACAGGTACTGTTTTTACATCATGTCATTGGATTTATCAATTACATTTTACTTTTAGTCATGACAGGAGATGTGGCCCTTTTAAATCCCTAGATTTAAGGGCTCAAGGGCTTGCATAACTTGGCAGTGGGGTGCTCCTGCCCTTTGCACACCCACAACTCCTGTTGGATTACTGCTTCCCCTCACTACCTCCTCAAGTCAGGGAGGCTTGTCTCATCCTGGCCACCTGCACACTGAGGAGTCTTGCAGCTCTCTCCTGCCATCTCTGGGGTAGAGTCCCATTTCCCGGGGTCACCCTGGGTGCCTGCACTTTCTGGCAGTTTCTCAGCCTCAACTTGATTTGTTCCAGTCTGCTGCACTGTCCAATCTGTCTCATCCCACTGTGTCCTGTTTGGCTTCCTCCTGTTGGCTGGTTGTTACTTCTCCAATTGCTGTCTTCAGCTGCTACAGAATCATAGTCTTTTCCCACCCATCTCCTTTCCCCTGTGTAATGAGGTATTCTGTGGGTGTGGATGAGGTAAACAAGTACATCAGGAGGGTTTCAGTAACACAGAGTTTATTAGGATATGACATTGACAGGAGATTACAGCCAGGAAGGATAAGTGAAAATATTTCTCTTTTATCTTCAGCAATGATCATCTTCTAAAAGGGTCAGTTACCCACAAGCTTACAAACTTTACAAGCCCTAAAGGGGTGGTGGGGGGTGCATGTACAAATGACAACCATTTACAATCCATATTCAAACCCCTACAGGGGGGCACCCTGAAGTAGAATGGGAGCCTATAGTACACAGTATACTGTAGTTTTCACACAGTACTGGACTAATACAAAAATCTTGCAGCTCATAAGACGCTATGACTGAGACTCAGAGGTTATCTTAAGATGCCATGTTTTGCAGTGAAGAGGAATATTAACTGCTCTATAAATTCCATTTTGGGACATGGTGAGGGAAAGGACTTTGAATGCATTTATTCCATAACATTGCAGAAGTTATGAAATAAATACATTCCAATTCCTAACCATAACCCTATCCCAAGATGGAATTTATAGAGCAGTTAATATTCCTGTTTCAAACCATCCATCTATCCATCCATCATCATCAACCACTTTATCCTGACCAGGGTTCAGGTGGTCTGGAGCCTATCCCAGAAACATAGTTATAGGCAATGAAATTACCCAGTCCATGGATGCCAGTCCATTGCAGGATTGGAATGCAATAGTAATAATAATTTTGTTGTTTCTAATGTAAAACTATTCGGTTTACAGTAACATTGTTCTCTCAAGCTTCTCGTTAGAAAAAAACTAGATCAGGCCTTCTGGATTAAATTTCCCTTAAAAAATACAGTTTAGAGTCAGAGGTCTAAACCTAACACACAGCAGAACCATTCAGAATGCTGGACAGAAACTAGGTCATGCTGAGTCATGTTCTGTGTTTCTGCACATCAGCATCAAAGCTTGAATGCAAGACAGTCAAACATAGTTTTACTATATTTAGTTGTGCATCTTCCCACACATAATAAAACACTCATTTTAGAAAATCTGATTTTGTCGTTTGTGTTGGAAATTGTAGCTGTGGACTTCAGTTCACGGAATAACAAAGAACTGCCTTTGTTTATATCATGCATGTTGCAAGACACCCTGACACATCATCAGTGGTATAATCTGGGGCTACTGTGTTTTTCAGGCATTTCAGCATGAGACAGCCTCACCCAGGAAACCTGACCAGGGTTGATGAAGCCCCCACCGTGTGTACAGGTAGTGCTACGTTGAATCCACCGTTCCTAGATGTCCTCTCAGCAGCCTCAACAACAGCTTTCAAAAGCCTCTGATCTCTGACTGCTGGTGACACCCAACATACTGTCTCAAGTCTCAATCTTCCCGCAAAGCCTCTGCACCCTAATACCTTGTAGGTTTGTTTCATCCATCAAATAGAAAGAATTTTACTTAATCACTGTTAATTACATAAGATGAAATGAAAAGGAAAATATGAACTGATTATCTGGAATTATATTTCTACTCAGAGAAACATGATACTGTACCTGAAGGAGGTGACACTTAAGGAAGAAATGCATCACTATCCATTAATACAGCTATCCATTTGTAACACTTCATCAATTTGGATTTTTGAAAATATTTATGGTTAATTAATCTTAATACACTAGTTTGAAAATAATTTTTAAAAAACTGTGGACAACCACACATCTGTAACTTGCAGATTTATTATACCTTAAAGGAGAATATTTCCAGGTGATTAATATAAAAAAAGAGAAGAAATCCCTCGTTTCAGAAATGTCTGAATTATACGGTGTTAACTGGGTTGGAATTTGAATTCTGATGCGCAGAAGTTGCGAAAAGCTCCACATTGCAGAGATGAAGCGGCGGGAACTCAGTGGGTCGCTGGCGAAACGAGCTGAGCCAAAACGACGGTGCAGCTGCAGGTTGGGACACCTCCTGCCACAGCGGTACCAGTCACGGGGGTGACGACCTAATCTCGAACGTTTAGCGTACAGTAGGTGTTGGCTGCTTCGCAATTTCTAAATAAACCCTAAACAGCCGTTAGTTCGATCACTTCTGTATGTTCCCGAACTATTAAAGATTAAATAAAGGTGGCATAGTGGCACGGCGGACAGCGCTAGGATGTTACGACGTGGGTTCAAAACCAGGTCAGTCTGGGTGGGGTTCCTCTCCCAGTCTAAAGACAGGCGTTTCAGGTCAATCAATATTATCCGTAAATGTGTTGTCAAGCCATTTGAAAACCGGTTTCTACAGGCATAAACATACACCGTGTTTATACAAAACAGTAGTGGAAACAGTTGGCATGTTTATACCATCCACACAAATGCTTAGTTAACCACAAAAGAAGAGAATCAGCCTCTTTCATATCTGCGTATTTTTGACATCTTTCGAATCTTTTTTTTAAATGTCCGTTGAACCATGAAGCACAGCATCCACTCTGAATGACGTACTGTTTTGCATGTCAAAATATTATTCTGTAATCCAATAGAAATACAAAATGTTATTAAAAACTAATGCCATTGACTACCCGTTACCGGAAAATTCACCTATTTATCGCAGATGGCTCTTTGTTATGAGCTTTTTTCAAGTAAGAAGTGTTGAGATGTCATGATTCTCCTTTTTATCCCCATACTATAGCATGAGGTAGATCGAACTTGTGACCTGCAGGTCCAGATTCAGCCCCTCTAACCGCTACGCCCCCAGCTGTTTTCCACTGGTTTACTATGCGCCACCGCAAACCGAGCTCCTGAAATTCCCGCTAGTGACGTCAGCGCTCACAGTCCTGAGTGGAGGTTCCGCTGTGGCTGGAGCTGCTGCTGCCCTTCCCACCAAGCGACGGCGGATACAGAAACGACGCAGTAGACGAACTGAAAAGGGAAGACGGTCTGGGGTCGAGGCCCGTTTTTCATTGCAACTGAAATCCGACATTATCCTTAATATAGAGCAGGCTTTGTACGACACACGGGTGAGTCCTGACCGGCCGTTTTGAACGGGGGCGCGAGCGCGTTTCGCCGCCGCTTTGTTCTGCGCGGCGGCCATTTTTAATCGCGCTGCTTCCGCAGCTGTCGCCCTTCTTCTGCAGCCACGGAAAATTAAAAAGTAAGCAGAAACACTTCAGACTGCAGACGCTTTCTGGCAGAAAATAATAAATTAATGTGCAACCCATCAACGACATTAGTCCAAGGATAAGAATATTAACGGAGTTTGCTTGTCAGGCGAGCGAACCGGTACCGAAGCCAGTCGCTTGCGCAATACGACGACAAAACGTTCATAAATACTATTTGTCCGTCTGTTTTCTGCACTTAGGTCTCTGCTTCAAATACGTGCAGGTATCTAGTCGTGACTTCCAGCTTTGTACGTTCATTTGTTTGCCTTGTTGTATCCCGATTTGCTGACCGTTTCGGGGAGCCGGTCCTAAAATGCGCTGAGGTGAACCGGGTTGCCGTGTCTCGACAAACAGGCAGATTTGTGCTTAGAACTCTAATCTATAAAGTGTAACAGTGTGTTTATGTATGAGAGAAACGCTCTGGCGGAGAGTCCATGTTGTTGTTGTTGTGATGTTTCTTTTGTCATGTCGGCCCGGTGTTCGCGGCTCGTTTCCACTCGCTGTTCCAACAATTTTATTCGGTTTTTCCTGACGCCGCACCACCGTGCTGTGGTTTAGAGGCCGAGCCCCTCACGGACACGCTGCTCCTGACACGGGTGATTTTACTCGCGACAAATAACCGATTTGGTGCTGAATGTGTAACTTAACTGACAGGTTACCAAACAGTGACCGCGGGCGCACACCGAGCTCAGGGAGCTGTTTCCATGACGGCACTCGCTGTTTCTCTAAAATAACGTCATATTCAGGTCTGTGTGCACATTTATAACTTTCAGCTGCGTTAAGGTGCCGATTGACAGGCCACTGCTGCAGGTGTTCACATTTGACATTTAATGCCCTTTTTTATTCTTACTATTCGGTATAATACTGTCACTTAAACACCTAAAGGTGAAGTCCATGTTCAGCGTATCGTTTTAGCACCGATGACAGTCATGATTAGGTCATTATAAAGTTTATTACTTATAAATGACCAAAATAATCATAAAACTCTCAAGCTGTTCTCTTAACATGTGCAAACGGATGTGAAAATCACTTTTGTTCACATTTTGGAGCTGACTTTTCTAGAAGAAGAAAGTATGTAAAACTTATGAATGTCCTAAAGGAAAGTAAACTTGCAGCATGTATATGTATCCTTGATTTTAAACAGAATACTTTTTTTGTTTTCAGCAGATAGTGTATGTTTTTAGTACACTCAGAGTGAATGTACGCTAGTATTTAATTTAGGGTCAGTCACTGTAAACTTCTACTCTGCATTTGTATTTTAAAATGAATACATAAGAATTGGTTTGTCACATTTGTAATAGAACTTAATATGACTTATTATGAAGGCAAAGTGGTACTGTGCTGGTGTGTTTTTTTTTTTTTGGTCTGACTTCAGAAATTGCATTAACTTGTTTTGTTAAGATAATAGCTTTATATACTGCTTTTATGCTTTTAAGAGCTTTAGTTTGATGAGAAATTGACAGTTAAGCTTGATTTGTTGCTGTAGATGCTATTTCATTGGCCCTCAAAGGTACAACTGTCTGGATTTATACCCAGGTGGTATAATATTTTAGAAAGCTTTTGTGTCTGTCCTTACCTGTATTTACCTCTCTTATACACTAGTTTAATTGGACTCCCACAAGCTAATTTTTGATTGACTTCTAACCATGTCTCATGGCTGTACTTTAGTGGAGATTACTGTGATTTTTCTATTATACATGTATGTTCCTTGTATCACTGACTGTAGGAAAACATCAACCACTTTGGCCTGTGCACAGAAAAGTCATCATACATCTAGCACGATGCCACTGTTCAACTAAATTGTTTTGTTCTACCTTGGATCATTCTACTATCTTCTCTGAACCTAGGAACTTCATTTTGTGTGTATATATAAGAGAACCAGCAAACTTGCCAAATTTGCACCCTCCTTCCCTAAAAACAGATTCAGTATTCACTTTGAGAAGAATGAATTAGCTCTGGAGAATCAATTTTTTTGTCGTCCATTCACTTGCTATTAAATCCTGCTTGTAATTTATGTGCATGGGGAAACAATTAAAGTGCTAAAAAAAGGTTTGTTTACTTTTTTATGTGAGGAGAGCACAGAACTTCCTATTTACTTGTACTCCTCAAAAACTGCCTACTTGCCAGACTGGGCCTAATAAACATAGATGGCCCTTTCATGGCCCAGCAGAGTCTCGTTTCCTCTTTGGTATACCTGGTTCGCCCTCTATGTTTTTATAATGTGGAATGACTTTTAGATACCACCTTGGACCTGCAATTGATTTGGAGTGAATCAATAATCATTTTATACTGGATCTGTTTCTATTAGTGTAATATTCATCTTAAAAAGGTAAAGCCATTCATGCAAGTATGTGGAGGTTTAAAGTGTAAATACAGATATAAATATTTATCTCAGTTTACTTATTCTGCACCTCATATGGTTATTGGCGTCTTTTTGCAAGATAGGTGTCCAGTGAAATTCTTAAAGGCTGATAGATTTGCTTTTTTATAATACTTAGGCAATCATAAAGTCAGTGCCTTTAAGTATGTACTCTGTCATGACACAGAACTGTACTCCAAAAACGCTTCTTGGTCATAGTGGAATTTGCAGATTAGAGCAGTCAGTGTATTTAGGACAGTGCAATTTGCAGATTTCTTATGTCCTCCATTACTGGACTGCACATTAGTTTGAATACTTGTAACATAGGTATATATACATTGCCAGTATGTATGCATGGAATATTCAATTTGAGTTTTTGGATTGTTTTGGATTTTTTTTTTTGTTTGTTTAACATGCAGCTTGAAGTGTCAGTTACATTTTTGGGTTCTTCACAGAAACGGAGACAGAGCGAGAGGAGTAGAGAAATTTTTATACTCGATGACATTACATCGCAATGTCCGATCGTTTGGGGCAAATAATCAAGACCAAGGATGGGAAAAGCAAGTACACTTCACTCAGCCTGTTTGATAAGTACAAGGGAAAGTCAATAGAAACCCAGAGAAGCACAGGTGAGAATTGTTTAAAAATTATTCCCCTTGGTAATTTCTAAATTTTACTTGATTTTGAGTTACAACAAAAGGACCACCTTGAGTGTATTTTGCAAGAATGTGATGAGACTTATTTTTGAGTCCCTTGCACAGTTGTTACTCGACATGGCTTACAAAGTCTTGGTAAAGTGGCCACTGCCCGGCGCATGCCCCCTCCTGCTCACCTGCCGAGCCTGAAGTCAGAGAACAAAGGAAACGACCCCAACGTTATTATAGTGCCCAAGGACGGAACAGGATGGGCAAACAAGCAGGAACAACCAGACCAAAAGAGGTGTGTCTGTCTTGGTTTACCGTAGAGGAAATGAAAGCCAGCAGGCATGAGTTGTCAGCCATCTGTGTGGCTGCTAGGTAGAAGTGGGAAAAATGCCAGCGTGGTGGCAGGGAGGCAGACTTTATCAGTGGACATGAAGTGTGTTTGAGTGCATCACAGTCAGTGTGTGACAGTGGTTGCCTGAGTAAGTGTGTGCGCGTGGTTTAATGAAGGGCCCCAGCATGATGAGCCTGAGCATCATGCACCGAGTGCTGCGTGGGCAGCAAGCCTTCCAAAGCTTGTGAGTGGGCAGACAGCGGTGGAAGCAAGGGAAGGAACGTTTCAGAAAGGAAGCAAACAGAGCTGGCTCTTTCTGCAGTATGGCATGTATGTTTTACATCTTTGTTCAAACACTGCCGGGCTACGCTGGCCCATCTGAATAGTGGCAGGAATAAATAATTATTAATCTTTGTGTACATGTGATAGATTTGTATGTCATTTTTAGTTTGATTTGTTCCTTTTTATATTGGCATTTGTTCTTTTGTGCTTGTTTTACGGTTTTTCATTTCTCTTGTTTCTTTGCACAGTTCTATTGTGTCCACAGAACTGCTGCTGGAGTCGCAGCCACAGCTGGTTTTGCAGAAATCTGTCTCCAGTCTACAGAAACCAATACAGCTGGCCAGCCAGGAGGTGGGTGCTCATCTCAAACCTTTAAGGCAGTGTAAGCTTTGCATAGCACCTGATGATACCCACTTGCAGCTAGTGTTGGGGCACAGAAAATCTTTCCTTGGTTGTATGTCTTGGGGTATTTATGTTCACTTTCCTAGATCTTTTCCTCATTTATGCAAACCAGGAAATGTATTATATTACAGGCTGAGAAGAATGCTTGTTTGTTGTGTTTTTAGTTTATAATCCAGCCAACCATACTAAGAGCATCAAACATTCTGTTGTTTCAGGGCACGAGTACAGGTGGACCAAAACAATGGGCACAGCTGAATGGAAAGGCAGCAGAACAAAATGGTGAGTGGGCTCCAGCTGAACTCTGAGTAAATTTGTGGTGTTTGATTATTATCAGTGCTTCATCAAATATAATCTAAATTCTTTTCTTTTGTGCTGGCATGTAGTCTTACATTATTTTGGGATTAAAGCTCTGATCCTCTGTTTGTTAAACAGGTTTAAGGGCCTCAAACAGACTGCAGCCCTTCTCTCACGAGGAATTTCCGACATTGAAGGCAGCCGGCGAACAGGACAAGGTTGGCAAGGAAAGAAGCATCTTCGATCCATCGTATGGGCCCGGACCAAGCCTCCGCCCCCAGAGTAAGCATAGGCTTAAGAAGTAAGGTGTAATAACTGCTCCAACAATGCAAATCTGTACAAAATCCTGTAGCCAGTCAGGTTTTTCATGAGGATTAAGTTGGGTATGCTTTAAAGTTCAAGTTTGTTCTGTGTACATACTACGATTAAATTCTTGGTTGCATGTTTCCCACAGACAAAAATGAATGCAAACAAAAAGAAAATACAAACCTATAAATACAACACCAGCATTAAATACAAAATCAGTCAAAGACGCATCAGAAGTGACTACTGAATAGCTTTACAGCCTGTGGATGGAGACCAACCCTGCATCCTGTGATGTGGGTACCAATAGCCAGAGGGGCAGAAGTGAAGAAAATCCCCTGTGCAGGATGGCTGAGATCTTCAGTAATACTGTTTACCTTTCCAAGGTGACATGCATTATACATATACTTTAAAAAAAAAAAAGGGGGGGGGGGCGCAGCTGTGTTCATTCCAATAATATTGGGCTGACCTCGACACTGTAGACTTTCACGATTCTAAACTGGGTGAGTGCTGTACCAGGATGTAACATAGCAAGTCAGGATGGACTCCACTGTGTTGCTTCCTGGTGCAGCACTTGCTCAGTTTAGAGAGATGTAAGCAGAGATTAAAACATTTACACTTTCCTCAGATGTTTAAGCAAGTAAAGGCATTGGTGAGCCTTCTTGGCCACAGCTGAGGCATGTAGTATAGCGATAGTAACGAAGTAATTTGAAGCTACAGACCCTGTTCGCTACATTTCAACTAATTTAGATTGGATTGTGGTTTGCATACTTCTTAAAGTCTAAGACTAGTTCCTTGGTTATTCTGACACTAAGGGTGAGATTATTGTTTGGGCACCACTGTGTCAGAAGGCAAATTTCTGAGTGCTGTCTCATCATTGTTGGTGTTGAAGTCTATATTGGTGGTGTCATCAATATAATTTCATAATTGAGCTGGAGTTGTGAATGGCCACACGATCATATGTGAACAAGGATTACAGCAGGATTCTCAAGTCTACTTCTGTGCATGGTACCGTACTGGAGAAGCAGTGAAATGTAAAGTAGCAATGCACTGACAATTCTGCCAAACATCAGATGCCTGATATGGAAGTGTAATATAAGTTGAATTTTTTTTCTTTTTAATTTATTTGTTTATTTCTCTGTTTTATTTTTAAGCCAGTGATTCCTTGTCTACTAAATCTACTTTCCGTGAGATTATGTCCCCAAATATTCTTTGGGCCATATATTTAATACCACTCCCATGGCTGGCTGGATTTCACCTCCTTGAAGGATCACTGCTATCACGCTTTACATGCTACATTAGACACCGGAAGCCCTTAAGTGTTTCTGAATGTCTTAATTCAATTATCATTGGCTACAGTATACATCACTGAATAAAATTTTTTATTAATTCATAATTAAAAATCATAATTAAAAATTCCTTTTACACAAAATGATGCAAAAATGATGACAGATGTAAATAAGGCACTTGGGGGGCAGATAACATAGTTTTTCCTCCTAGTTTAGCTGTCCATTGTCAAATGATATTTTCAACTTACTATAACAACTGTGTTCCACTATTTCAGTTTTTGGCCTAACTTGTTGAAGGATTTTTTTTTTCCCCTTTTGGCTTGCAAAATAACATTTTAAATGTGCAGGAACTCTCAGTATTGTCAGTACTTAAAATGTTTTGTGGATGCATGAGTTCACTATTGTTGATATATCAAATGATTTAGCAAAGCTTCCTACCTGGAATTGCTTAAATAATAGTTGTGTTTGTAGGTTAACTACCTACAGTGATTAAGTACATAATATTTCTAAGTTGCTTTTGAAAATGCATCAGATAAAGTATAAACTTTCCATTGGAATCACTTATTTGGTATAATTAAGATATAATTGTAGATGTAGAATATTCCTATCGTATGCCATTAAGCCAGTTTGCTAGTATCATACATGTCGAGTATGGCGATTACATTAATTTCTGGTGAATGTGTCTATGTTTCCTTCAGATGTGACAAGCTGGAGGGAGGGTGGTGGGAGAAACCTGCACACACCAATCTCACCATCTGTCCTCGCTGTCGAACCCGAGGGCAAAAATGCTGGGCAGGGTGACCCTGCAGCACCCCCTCATACCACCACCCCTGCAGTTTCTTCATCCTCCGTGTCACCATCATCTGCCATAACAGCTGTTTCATCAGCTGCAGAGAAGGAGCCCTCCCTCCGTCCCTGCCAGCCCCTTCGCAGGGGGGCACCCACTGTTCCTCAGTATCTGACCCAGCAGCACCACCACCCAACCACTGTGTACCATGACATGTTGCCTGCCTTTGTGAGTATGATTTGAGATTGCCTCACCTCATTCAATCACCTGAAAGGGCTTTTGTTTAACAGCAGACAAGCGCTATATGTGTAACATATGCATAAAGTATTATTTTCGTCAATAAAACTTTTACATATTCACTATTAGGTTTATTCTATGGGAAACTAGCTTACTAATACAGTCAGTAAGGACTTATTTCCTCTTTTCCACAAAAGTACATTTTACTTACAGAAATGTTTAATATTACCTGTACTACCATGTACATTTTTTTTTCCCCAGATGTGCCCCAAGGAGCCCCATGACTCCTCTCAGTCCTCTGAGCATGTCCCTGCAACTGTGGTTGCTCCAGTCCGCTTTGAGACCCGTCCTGTGTTCAGCCGCCCACTCCTGGTCCCTGAACCCAAGAAGTAAGTAACAGCAAATGATACTAACCTCGCTAGGCTCACTTCTCATTTCTTCTGAATTGCAAAAATTCAGATCTACAGCCTTTTCTCTGTAAAGTTAATGAGTCTCAGTATTGTCTTTTCAGTTTTTTTATGACAGGAGTTTTAGGATCAGTCGGTATGAAGTATATCAAAAATGAAAACCCATCCTTTTTTTTTTTTTTTTTTTTAACCTTTACTTGCAACTACTACTGTACATGTATTGGTGAGAAAAGGAGGGAAAACTGCTTCAGAGTCATACCAACTCATCCTTCATCCCGCCCTATCCGACGTCCTGGGGAGCATGCTCCCCGTCCTGCCATCATTAACCCTGAAGATCTGAAGGACCTGGATGATCTCGACAATGACTGTGAAGATGGCTGGGCAGGTTAATGATAACTTTATTCTGTTACTTATGGGGAAAAAAAGGCATTGTTGTTCTTTGCATTCTAATTGTGTGGCCCTTTAAAATTCTGTTTTGAAGCCTGCTTATTGAGTTCACAGAGAATATGGCATTTTGTAGGATTTACTGTGGTAGTTTCATTTTGTTTAGCTAAAAATTGGGGATCACATTTGTCCGTTTGTGCAGCTAGATACAGTACTGTGCAAAAGTCTTAGGCATGCAACTTCAATGTCTGTTGAGAAGTAGATTCTTATCTACCATCAGGGAGGTTTCCGATTGGTCCCAAATCCATTCTGCAGCCTGAGAATGACCTCTAACACCCAATCTCAGTCATACAAAACTATCTTCAGCAAAAAGAAGGAATCCTGCAACAGATGCTATGGTCCCCACAGAGCCCTGATCTCGACATGATCGAGTCAGTCTGGGAGGACATGCAGAGACAGTCAAAGTCTGCAGAAGAACTGTGGCCAGTTCCTCAAAATGTTTGGAAGAACCTACTAACCTCTACCTTAAACTGCATGCAAGTTTGCATAAGAGAATTGATGGTGTTTTAAAGGCAAAGGGTGGTCCCACCAAATATTGATTTGATTGAGGTTTTTTTGTCTACTGCACTTTTTAGAAGGTTTATTGATTAATAAGTATTCATGGCATTATTTTTGGAATCATCCTCACTTTATAGCATTTTTCCCACAGGTGCCTAAGACTTTTGCACAGTACTGTATGTTTATACTCTTTACAGTTAAGATGAAGTAGCTTGCAGGGTTCACATAAGTCTGTCTGCTTCACCACCGTGCTATCTGTTTGCCTCTTTGTTTATCCTGAGTGTTCCTGGTCTGTGTTTAATCTGTAGGGCTCCATGAGGAAGTGGATTACAGTGAAAAGCTTAAGTTCAGTGATGATGAAGAGGATCATGGTTCTGGTGAAAAAAACAAAAAATGGTAAACCTAGGCTGTTAAAGTGTCTCTTTGGTAACATTCCTATTGTATTGTTTTTTTTATTACACAGAGGTGCGTATTTCTCTTAAAGTCCAGTGATGTAGTAATTGTCATTGGTTCCTGCTACTATCTTAAGGTTCTGAACCAAAAAATTGGTCATGAAGATAGGTTAGGGGTTTCATTTGTGCCTGAACAAGACTGACTTGTGTGCCACTGTTCCATTGTAGGACTGAGTGGGAGCACCACAGGGAGCGGCAATCCTCCTTTAGCTCAGGGGAGGGTCAGTTTGGGCGTGACTGTGTAGAGGAAGACAACTGCCATCAGGAGCCCCAGGCTTCCAGGAAAGCCAATGGCTGGTTGTCCCCTGCTGACAGCCAGGTAACATTTTGGTAGCTCAAAAGGGGTAAATGTGTTTTTAAAAAAAAGGCTGAACTGCACTTTAAAGTAACTGGAGCATGAAGTGCAGCTGAGCAGAATTTTTAGATAAATATTTGGTTCAGGTCTGTTTTGTTCCTATGCTGTTGGTCACACATATCCATGGGCCTCCTGACTGTGGGACTAGAGACTCCTAATTATCTCCCTGTGCTCTGTATCTCCAGGGTCAGAAGAAAACCAGTATGCCGACCAGAGTGCGGCGGCGGCAGTCCCTGGAGGAGAAAGAAGAGCAGCGACAGGGCCCTCGAGGAAAGTATGCCACCCCAGAGCTGTCGAAGGCTGTGGAGCGTGCTCGTAGGCGACGAGAGGAGGAAGAGAGGCGTGCACGTGAGGAAAGGCTGGCTGCCTGTGCTGAGAAGCTCAAGAAGCTGGATGAGAAGTTTGGCAAGGGTGAGAGACTGTCATGTACTGATGGAGCCCCAAGGGAACCAGAAAGCAAGGACCTACCACTTCCCTCCTGCAAAGATTCCAACAA
Source organism: Arapaima gigas (assembly GCA_900497675.1). NCBI lineage: Eukaryota > Metazoa > Chordata > Actinopteri > Osteoglossiformes > Osteoglossidae > Arapaima > Arapaima gigas. The sequence continues at coordinate 996,643 of UFQX01000396.1, read as the reverse complement.
ATGCAGCACAGAGGACTGGCCTGATTCCAAAGGTGTGGTCATAATAAAATTTACTGATATTGACTTTACCATGGTTTAGCTTAAGTGCTGGAACCTAGAGATTAGCAGCAGTTATCTTTGTTGCTAGTAATTTATCTTGTTTCTCATATTTTATTACGGTCTAAATGGAAAAGAGCAATACACTGTTAATGCTCCTGAATTCCATTATATTTTTTATGTTTTGCACCTTAATTGTCTAAGTTCTGAAGTTGTTGATTTAACACTGAAGAAGGGAAACAAAACAAAAATGTTTTTCAGAATCTTCCCAGCGGACTTCAGATAAATACCTCAATCTGAACTGCAATGAGGATGATATTCAGGAATCCAACTGTTCTCATGAGGACCACGAGCCTACATCTCCCCTTTCAGACTACACAAAGCATCAGAAATCTCTTCCACCCCGTTTCCAGAAGCAGCAGCAACTACAGCAACATCAGACAGTGGGTGCAAACACTTGATCTCTCAAGGATGATATCTAATCTCTTAACCCAGTAAGGTTGCAGGGCTGTCAAGTGGTTGAAAAGGACCAGTGTTTTTCATGGCTGATCATCTGTTCTTTCACCATGGAAACCCAATGCCATCAGTTCCTAGCCACAGTTATGAGGTCACACAATGTGATCTGTCTTTTGTAAATTAAAAAAACTATAGTTCTACTGGGTTATTAGATACCATTCTTCAGAACAGATTCTTTAAAGTACCTCAGTGAATTATATCTGGTGACGTGAAAAGTGTTGTATCAAAAGTCATTTTTTAAACAATTCTAATGAATTGTAGAATTATTTATATCTTTTACATTATTTTTTATACTTTTCCACAATAGGGTTTGCAGTTTTACCTTCTACTATTCTGAACTCTTTTACTTGGTGGGACCTTCTACAGCTGTGAACAGACATATTGACTATTAGAACTTTTCTTGTGGGTTTTCTTATGGCTTCCTATAAGTTACATATGTTCTGCAGCTTGTTTTTAGGCTGTTTTTTACATGTCAGTTGGCTCACATGTACCACATGTCTTGGCAGGAGCAGGTATACAAGGTACAGTCTTGGCAACAGCAGGCAAACCACACTGTACATCCTGGAGCCAGTCAGCCCCCTCGTAGTTACTATCCTCCCCACATGATGGGCTTTGACCCTCGTTGGATGATGATGCCTCCATATATGGACCCCCGCACAGCTCAGGCTCGTTCTCAAGTGGACTACTACTCTGGTGTGGTCCACTCTACGGGTAATATAAGCCAAGAACATACTGTTTGTTTTAAGCATAATTTATCACTACAAAAACTATATTTTGTGATTTTTTTTTTTTTTTCCCTCTAATTCTAATTACACAGTTAAGGAAAAATATATCCCTGTTGCCTTTTATGTGGACAGGTTATTACAGTAATGATACAATTGTTACAGGAGTTATGATGCAGCAGGACCACCTTAATAGCCCTGGCTCTGCATCAGATGATGGCTGCCATTCCAGCATGCTACAGGAAAGGAGGGTTCCTTCCAGTGAAGCATACCCTGTTTGGGGTCAGGAAGGCTACCAGTCTGCACTGACTCGTAGCTTTACTCCACCTTACCAGAGGCAGCATGAGAGCAAAGGGGTTAGCTGCAATGAGGACAGGTAGAATTGGATGTTTTTCTCAGACATTGATAGTTAATATTATTATTTTCTATCATATACTGAGTAGAGGAATATTTTTCTCTTTGTAGGACTGACAGACTGTGCTCCCAGCATGATTTATATGAGGACAAAGGACAGGAGTTTGTGGATGGTTCAGCAGATGAGAACTCCCATCAGGAGTATTGCCACAGTAGAAAATCAGAATTGTCCTTTGGATCATGTCAGAGGAAGGATTCTCATACAGAAGCTGTGACGCTTGGGCAAAACAAACACCCACGAGAAGAGACTGCTCAGCCACAAGCTTCCAAGGATATAGGTTACAAGAGAAATCTTAAGGACAGTTCCCGTGAAGCAGAGTTTGAATATGAGAGCTTAGACAAAGACAAAAACTGTGAATTAGACTTCTGGAGAAGTGACTGTTCTCAAAAGGAGGCTGGATTGGAATCTCAGTTGTCTGATGCAAGATCCGACAGCAACAAACAATCTGAATCTAGTGGAAGAACTGTGTGTCGGAGGACTGGCCCCATTAAGAAACCAGTGCTTAAGGCTCTAAAGGTGGAGGACAAGGAGAATGAAAAGCCTAAAGCTGAACCAGAAGAGAAATCTGTCCCTTATAGGTTAAAGGAGAAGGAGGTTCCTTCTGACATATACGATCTACAGAACAACTCAGATATTCCTCCATCTACCAAATTTTCTGCAACTGCTGCAGAAGAGAAGTGTTCTGTCCTTGTGGACCCCAAAGAAAGCATGTGGGAGAATGGCAAAGCTGAATCTGCAGACTCCAGAGATGTCAGGAATCCCCAGGTACCACGGCGCAGTAACTGGATCTTTATTGATGAGGAACAAGCATTTGGAGGTGTCAGGGGTGTGGGAAGAGGCCGTGGTCGGGGATTTAGGGATCTCAGCTCCAGAGCAGGTGGGCGGGAAGGACGAGGAGAGAATCCTGCCAGAGGGGGATACAGCACCACCCAAAGGGTAAGCTGTGGCCGTGGCCTTCGAGAATTCAATAAGTCTGATGACATACCAAGAGGGAAGACCCGGAGGCGCAATGTAAGTGAGACCATGAGTGACACCTCTGAATATGAGGAACTCCCCAAGCGCCGCCGGCAGAAGGGGTCTGAAAATGGAGAAGCAGTGTGTGCTGAACCTGAGGCCACAAGGAAGGTGGACATGAGGGACTCCTGGAGGTCCAACAAAGTGTATGTGTATGCTGAAGAACAAGCCAGTAACGAACACTCACAGGACAAGGTTCGACCCACCAGGAGTATGGGCCGGTCACTGCCCCCTCGGCTCACTAACTCAGGGTACAGCAGGGGTTTTGCCACCAAGGAGACTTCCGCATGGAGGGGAAGCAGAGGGCAGTTTGGTAGCATTCCTGTACAGGCGAATGGGTACAGTCCTGGTTCAGAAGCCTTCTCTAGGAGACCACCTGAACGAGAGCCTTTTAGGAATGTTCAGAAATACTCTGGTTCTTTTATGGAGAATGCATCTGAAGATAGAGGGGATGGGGATGACTATTTAGAGAGTGAGAATACTGATAACCGTCTCCCAAGACGACGACGCCCTCCCCGTCAGGACAAACCCCCCCGCTTCCGCCGCCTTCGGTTGGATCGTGAGTCTGCAGGTCATTGGGACAGCATGGAAAATCTGAATGGAGACCTAGCTGGTCCTTGGCGTGGTCACTTGAGGGGTGGTGAGGAGTGTGTTTCTGGATATCTCTCTGTTGGGCGGGGTCGCCAGGACCAAATAGAGGACTGGGAGTCTGTTTCTGAAAACAGTGACCTCAACGAAAGGCAAGAGAAGCATGGCATGCTTTCTCAGGGCGATGTGTCCTTTGACCCAGGACATTATGAGCCAGGCTGTGGGGAGAAGAGAGAGCTTTCCAAGAGGAGCTTTTCCAGCCAGCGCCCCCTTGTGGACAGGCAGAACCGTAAAGGAGATCATTCCATTCTGGAGGGCAACAAAATATCCTGGTCTGCTGATATTGCTGTAACAACAGCATCGTCTAGCAGGAGTGAGGGTTGGAATGCGATGTGCACCAACAGCAAGAGGTGAAATATTACATATTAAAGTGCTCCCATACAGTTGGACAGTAAGTGGCATAGTGATTAGGGCTGTTACCTTGCAGTCTGTAGGTTCTGGGTTTAGATCCCACTCTTGTTGTTGTACCCTTGATGAAGGTACTTGCCTTGAATATATGACAGTAGATCATTGCACCATTACTTATCTGACACTGTAAATCACATCAGACAAAGATGTCACCTTAACAAAAGGTAATAAAGTTAAAATGTAAAATGTACTTTTTAAAAAGTATTATGCATCAGAAGCTTTGAAATAATCTCTACTGAAAATATCAGCCCAGCCCCAAAACCTACTTCTACAAACTGTACAAATTCTATTGCTATGCACACTGCAACTTTGTTCTGGCAGAAATGAAAATCTGACATGATTTAACGGCTGAAAAATTAACTATTTAGGCTTGTGATTGAGTTTTGTCTAATTATTACTATAACAAAATTTATTTGAACATTTCTGTTTGCGTGTTGCTATGTGCATGCATGGGAGTCATTTTCACTGTTGATTGGTAATACGGAGGTTGTTTCTGCTTGTAAAAAAGGACAAAAGAAGTTATCTCAGGGTTGAGCTCAGGTTCAGTGTACATTGTGGAGCAGTCTGAAGATGTGTCTCCAGCCATTCCTGCTGAGGTTTCTGGAAAGAAGACTGAGAGAGATCTGAATCCTGGGACGCTGAAGGGTGAAAAGGCTGACCCGCTGTCTCAGTACGACCAAAGCACTTACTCGTGTATGTGTCTGCTTGGTCACAGTGGCTTTGTGCTTGGCACCTTTTCATTTTGTGTTTTCTGTGTTTCATTGTTTATAAAGTTAATAGTTTTTGTTCTGTTGTGTATTTTCTGTCCCAGTAGTGGAGGGGGATGCAGGGCCTACTCCAGAGAGTCTCTCTGAGGTTTTGTCCAAAAAGCAGCGGCGGCAACAAGAGGAAGAACGCAGAAAAAAGGAGCATGGGGCAGCGGTGGGTAAAATATTGTCAGTGTATTTCTGGGAAGATGGTCTTGGAGAGTTTTGGAAGTTGCAGCTTTGCATACTACGACATTCCTCAGTTCACCTGTGTTTCACATAAGCTTGGGTTTTGTTTAAAAAAAAAATTGTAACAAACATTGTTGCACATGTCATTTCTGTACCTATTACACTGCAGTTCTGTAAAATTATTTTGAAGTCTCATTTTATTATTATTTATTTAGCTGATCCCTTTACTCAAGGCAACTTATGAAGTCAGGATTGTTGCAGTACTGTCGTGGACAGTACAGAGTAGTCTCAAGGAGGCATAATGTGATTAGATTTGAAGTACAGTCTATATATGTGGTGTTTTGTTTGCCAAGAGTCAGCATCGGCTTGGTGGTGCTTAACATAACAGTACTGTACTTAATGTAAGGCTAACCTGTTAGATGTGATCAGATAAAAACAACTAACGAGAACATACTTAAAAATATTTTCCTCAGACCTTTAAGTTGGTCTTTTCAAACACTTCTCATCACTGGTACAATTTTACAGGTTCTTATCAAGAACAGAATTATAAGTTCTAAGATTGCACCTCGCTTTGCCAAGAAGCAGGGAAACTTGGCTGTGGAGCTGCCTGGAGACACAGTAACATCCAGCAGTCTGGGTACAGAGATCTGGGAGAGTGGCAATACTGGTAGGTACAGCTGACTAGTTTCCTGTTAGCTGCCTGTGACTCCACATCCTCAACTGCCTGCTTGGAGCACAGCAGTGGTTCATCTTAAATGTAATTTGGATGCAAAATTTTTGCAGGCATTTACCGTAGGTACATAATTTTCAGTGTAGGCTGGTCATATGTCAAAGTCCATGAAATTTTGTTGCAGCTCTTTCCATTCAGTCATCTAATGAGGATTCCTGGGCAAAACAAGTGACATATACTGGGCCAGATTCAAATTCCAGTGAGGTAAGTTTTGATGTTTAATTGTATCAAGTTGCTACACAGCAGGTGCTACATACAACACTGCATTTAGCAAGCAAAAATTTTTTTTTTTTTTTTTTTTTTTGTGAAATGAACGTGGTTACATTCTAAATATTTATTCCCTTAGTCATCTTTAATTCCCTACTCTCTGGAGTTATCGTGCTGAAAATTCGTGTCCCTGGAATTACGATGCTGGTTGTGATGGACATCCTTTGAGACTCAGCATGTTGGTTAACCTCACCTCTGAAAAATAAAAACTAACTTGGGTTTGAGTGAAGATTTATGTTTTAATTAAGTAAACTCATTCCCATGTTAGCTAAGGAGAATTAATCATGATTAAATTGGAGTTACTAATTTTATTGATTCAAATTGGGGTCTGAAACAGCCTTTGTGTTGTGTCTATTCCCAGGTGTATAAAGGGAGTCAAACTGACAGTGGCATTGACCTGAGTGCTGAGTCTCAGGGATCTTCCACCAGCTCCTCCCAGAGAAGTTCTCCTTACGGCACCTTCAAGCCTGAGGAGATCGCCGGGTCCGCTGCGGCTGAAACCAAGCCCAGCGGGCCCAAAGACCTGCCGCCGAAGAAGATGGAAAAGAAGGTGCAGTGAAAATGGCCAATAAGATTCAGTACAATCCACACCCTTTCGTTCCATTGAGTGGCCTGAGTAACACTGAAGCCATGGACACTGGAACCATTAGAACTCGGAGGGGATTTCTCCTCCACATTTCAGATGTTAGTTTTTTGTGGTTTTTTGCAATTTTCAAATTGACCAGAAAGCAACTTGGATTTTGAAAGTCAAGTTTTATTGACTAGTTTATATTTATAATCTTCTTCCACATCTTCACCGATCCTGTTCTTGTTCTTCATCCAAACCATCTACTTTTTTTTAGGAGTGACATAAATTCAACTTCAAATTTGAATTTATAATTGCTCTGTTTTGTGGCTTTGATACTACTTCCTTTCTTACATATAATTGCACAGCAAAAAGAAGCATAAGCAGAACATCTTTGTCATTCTTTTTATTCATTTGTGTATTCCAGATAAAATCATACCTTAAAAGGAACTGAGTGATTGACTTGTCTAGTAAACTAAAGATTTAAGAAGTAAATGTCATAATATAATGGTATAGCCATTGATTTGATGAATCTGCAATAAAATGAATTGCTTAAATTTAGTTGTATTGTTAGCCACCTCAATATGTATCTTAAGGTGCAACTGCAGTAGTCATGCAGCCATGAGAAGGCTCTGGCCTTGCAGTAATGTGACAATAATACCTGCTGATTCTGCAGTTGAAGAATGGCAGCACTGCTGTGCTAATGAAAAAAATCATGTTCTAAAAATTCATTTCCTTTAGGCAGGTTTAAATGTTGTACCATTTTTATTGAGACTCTAGTACAAGTGATTTAAAATTGTCAAAGTTCTTTTTAATAATTATAACAATGTGTATTACCGAAAGTGGTTGAATCAAAATTCCCCTCAAGTTTATGCATATGGCTGTTTGGACCCTATTGATTAATTTCTACACCTGGAGACCCAGACTCAAGCCAGCATACATCAACCAGCAAACTCAGTCAAGCAATCTAAAATGAATGCTGATTTAAAATAAAAAATCTTTCCTGCGATCTGTAATTGTCATCCCAGCTTACAGGTTTTGTATAGTGTGTAGACAGTTGATGTAAGTTTTATTTTTTTCCCGGGTGTGTCTCTTCTAGGATTCGAATTCTGGGTCAGAACAGAACAAGGAGCACAAGCCCGGCCCAATTGGCAACGAGCGCTCCCTGAAGCACCGGAAGGGCTCGGAGGTCATGGAACATCTAGAGAGCCCCATGGCCCCGGTCAATGCAGTGGACCTCCATGTGGATAGTGTCCTCCCTGTCCCACCCATTGAGTTTGGTGTCAGTGCTACAGACTCTGACTTCACTCTACCCTCAGGATCCACTGCTGTGCCTGTGTCCAGCCCAGTTACTAAGTTGCCAGATGCCCTGGCTGGAAACGTGAGTATCTACTGCCTGTCTTCCTGTACTCACACCTGCTCACAGAGGACTTCATTTGTATTGATTGCATTTCTATTATCCTATAATAATTTCCTTTTCTAGCAGTGGAATAGCAATATGTTATTCTGCTGTTATTAGTCAAGTTCTGTTAGTTGACTATAAAAAAGTTACAATATGCCTAAAATGCTGTCGACAAAAAGATGAAAAGTTTGTTGCACACTAATATGGTTTGCTACTGAAAACAGCAATCGTTCAGCTGAACATGAATTCTGAGTAAGCAAGAAGCAAGAAACTTGACACATTGGCGCAAGGCTGAAGAATTGCGAAAAAACAAAGAAAGCAAACTGTGGCCATTTAATAGTGTACACTACACATTGATATTTAAACTTTTATGTTTTGGCTGCTCTTCATGTATACAGTTATCTATCTAATACTTCGGTCAAAGCCCGTATGCTCCCCTTATTTCAACGTCTGTTATGCCAATTAAAATATTACTGATCGAAGTTTGGTATCTGTAAGAGCGTATGTCATAAGATCCGTTTTTAAATGGTCTACAGGGAGCGTTTACAATTACAAATGCATGCGAGGCCTGGCACATCCATTCGGTGCATTGTGGTCCTACCAGTAAAATATTTGGTATATGTGACTTATGTTTTTTTTTTCCATGAAATATGTACATTTTTAGGGTATGTGACTTATAGTCCAGAGCGATTTATTGTCCAGAAAATATGGAATATGAAAACAGTAAACAAAAACTAGGTCAGTATAGGTAAAACTTAAACTCATGTATGGAAGCACAAAGAATGAAAGACCCTAAGAGATGCAGAAAACTTTTTTGTTTGAAATGGCACGGAAAAGCCAATCTAAAGTCCACCAAAAGTAAGTATGTTCTCATAGCTGTTAATTAGTGTGCTAGCTCACACAAAATATGATAGACATGAAGAGCAAGTTCACTGTTAAAAGTTTTTTTGTGTGTTGTTTCATAAACAAGATGATGTGCAAACACCAAAAATGAAGGACATTTGTCTAAAATAGGGAAAAAGGTACTTGATTAATTATTCATTATAACTTGTTTTTCTGCTTTCTTGCCAGGTGGCTCTCACCCAGGCAATCCCCATTCTTCGCGGAGACCATCTACACCAAGGCATGGGCCTCAACCCCATTTCATTCCCCAATGTGGACCTCACACTTAAGGTGCCTCTGACAAACCAGTGTCAGTTTAATTTAATTTATTTAAATATGTGAACTTCATTCAGGGAAATACACTCACACCTTATTATTCAGACAGAGGCATTTTATGCTGTCATTTTATTTCCACAATGGGTGGGAAAAATGAGTCGATAATATGAATGCCAGTCACATTTTCTTTCATGCTTTTCCAGCTTGGGGCAAATTTAGACCAAATGCCTCACAATTGCTTCATGGCTTTTAGGTCACATAACACACTGGTGCAAACACAGAATGTGTGGGTAATAATAAAATCTGTTTCAACTAATAATTTTTGCAGGAAAGTCACTGTGTGCAGTGCAGATTCTGCACAGCATTCAGGCTTTTGTGCAAGTTGTTATTAAACCTTAAGTGCTGGTTTCATGTACTGGTTAGAGACTTTCTAAGTGCTTCAGTTTGTTTCCTCAAGATTGTGTTTACAGTGCTGTTTAGTTGGCAAACACTGCACTCATCTTGGATGGCTGCTGGGATAACTCCCTGTGAATTCAGAAACTGTAGTAATGTTTTTAATTCAAGAGAAAAACAGAATAATCATTGAAGTACATCAAAATAAGAACTGCATTGTAGGTTAAAACATCTTTCTTAAAAACACAAAGCGAAACATTTTACTACAGTTTCTCCAGCTGGCTTTCAAAAAAGATTCCAAAAATCCACCACCATTGATAACACCATTTACCACTATTTTCCTGTGTTGGATAAGCAGTTCATTTGTAAGGAGTAAGAGATAAAAGACAATGTAGTTTTTTTTAAAAAAAAATTTTATATACAAATAGTGCAAAACATATAGGTGTTACAATTGCCATGCATTAAATACCTTTCAGTTTTTTATTTTAAATTATTTTAGGGGACATAATTTTGTCTGGTAACCAATTTTCCCCCTCTTGTGAAATAGCATTTTCTTCTCCCTTACATTGGGAATTTGCTGTGATTTCACAGAACAAATTGACCTTATGAGGGACAGTCCGTCCTTGATTCACTGTGCTTCAAGTTTAGTTTTTAAGATTTTATGGATTGTTGCAAAAGTAATCCAGAAAAACCAGGAAAATCGTAAATATTGGTGGAAAAAAACTATTTTAAACATAAGGAAAAGTATAAATATTTTTAACAAAGTTGTTTTAAAGTTTTGATATTCTCATAAAGGGTAATCGTTCCCATTGTTAATTTCTTAAAGGCAACACAGCTCCCCTTGTCCCCTTGTAAATTTATTTAATTTTATTAGGCACAGTTCATGCTAATCACACATTACATTAGACTATGAGCTTGTTACTGTAGTCCATAGTACAGTATACTGTGGTGTAGTGTTTAAAAAAAAAAAAAATCCTTTAAATTGTGCATTTAATTTTCTGGACACCTCCTCCCCATGTTTTCAAATGGGAGGAGTTCCTAAAGTAATATACTAAAAATATCTAAGCTAGAATGCATTAGGTTCTCATTTATAAGATTTAATGTGACTGCCAAGGATAGATCGAGATCGTTGACTTGGTGAATACAAGGATGCTGAGACCATTCCTGTTTCTAATTCCTTTTTAGATGGAGTCTGCTCGGAAGGCCTGGGAGAATTCTCAGTCTCTGCATGAACAGGGCTCCCCTGGCGGCACGGGGTCAGGGCTTCAGCCGCCCTGTAGTGTGGGCTCAAGCAGTGGCATCAGCTATAGCTCCTTTGGGGGTGTTTCAATGCCCCCTATGCCTGTGGCTTCAGTAGCTCCATCCATGCAAGGTCAGTGTGTATCTATAAAAGATCCTGTCTATTTCTCCTTGCAAAACACTAGGTATCTCTGGTGCAACATCATGGGCTTGGGCTTGATGGTACGGACCACTCGACAAGTTCAGGACTGTGCCTGTTTGGGTGGATGTAGAGCTAATAATGTACAATACAGGTGGAAGTGGGGGTAGGAAGGTAGCTACCTGGTCTTGGGAGACTTTTTTAAAAAAAATTATTTATTTTTTTGTTGGTGTTTTTATTACGGGGACTTATGTTGGCTATTCCTTTTATGTTTGTTACATTAACTTAAAGGTAGCTTCTCCTTTTGTCCCTTTGTTAAAGGCCTTCTTGTGCTGTTATACCATGTTTAAAGCTCCATCTCATAACTGGTCACTTTAAGCATTGACAAAAAGTATGTGAATTGTTGTTTATGTAAAAAATGTGTGGCCTGTCTCGACAGGTAACCATATTTCCCCTCTGTACCTGGAAGGTCATGTGTTCCCCAGCCAGCCACGCCTGGTACCCCCGACTATGACTCAACAGCAGAGCTATCACCAGGTATCTTTTCTGGAATTTACAGGTGTAGCTTATTGCTGTGCACTTTTTGTTTAGCTTTACCTTGTTTGAAAAGCAGCCTCTTCTGGTTTGCTTGGTTTGGAACACAGTGCTTTAAGTTCAGGTCCTGTGACTTTGAATATTGTCTTGGGTTCCCTTTTAACCCTTTTGTTTCTCTTTTTTGTGATTGTGTGCAGGCAACAGCTGCACAGCAGATCCCCATCTCCCTGCACACCTCTCTGCAGGCCCAGGCCCAGCTGGGTCTGCGAGGTGGACTGCCTGTCTCCCAGTCCCAAGAGATCTTCAGCTCTATCCCTCCATTCAGGTAAAAAGACATCACAGCTTTCTCAGGTTTACAGGAAACCACAGAAATACCCTTTAACCATTACTGCCTGTTTAAAAACCATAACCAAAAAACGTATATAATCGACTTATTGTTCTTCCCTGGTTATTTCATTTCCTAAACCATGTCTTGTCAAAACACAAATGCAGGTCCCAGGTGTACATGCACCCTAATCTGTCCCAGCCCAGCCCAATGGTTCTATCCGGAGGAGCTCCCTTGAAAGGGCCCTATTCTGCCTTTCCTGGTATGCAGCATTCAGAAATGGTGAAGTCCCAGTCAGGCTCTCACTATCAGCCCATGAGCGGGAGCCAACCGCTGGTCTATGATGGCCAGGTGAACCAAACACCTGGCATGGGAACCTCCCAACTCATGGACTCCCAGCTTATTCAGGTGCCTTTTTCTGTTTTCCTTAGCTACTGAAAGAGTGCTTCTTCTTGAGCATGTTCATATCCATAACGACGAAGACTCATGAAGCTATCTGAGGCCAAAATAACCTGTGTGTAGTCTAGGTTTAAAAATGTTAGTTGGGGCAGCTGGTAGCTTGGTGGTCAGGCAGCAGTGTCTTCTCTAAAGAACTGGCTTTGGATCCCACATCCTGTTGTGGTGCCCTATAGCAAGGAACTTACCCTGGATTGATATAGTAAACACGATCCAGCTAGGTAAATGGATCAACTATTGTAAGTAACCTATTATATGCCTAACTTTATAAGTTAGACAAAGGCCTTAGCAAAATGTTTTATTGTTGCTGAATACCTGTACTAGAAATTTGATTTTTCTCTTTTCAGCACCAACAGTTTTCTAATGTTTAGTTAGCAGCAGAATTTGGGTTCTTTGGGTCTATTTGGGTTCTTTTAGTTTCATTTTAGGTGAAAAACATAATTAACTGATTTCAGTGTCTGTGTTTGAACTCTTTCAGCTGCAGGGATAAAATATGTAAGCTGAATGCATAAAGTATAAGTAAAGGAGTTTCCTGGTGGGTTATCACATTGTCCTCTGCTCAGGTGACCATGCCCCTGCCTGGGTCCCAGCTACGCTACAGCTCTGCTCAGCAGCATCTCATCCTCCCTCAATCTATCCAGCTCCAGCAAGGCCAGAACCTACCTGTGGGGGCCCCTCGGCGCATCCTAACCCCCAGCTCACAACCCCCAGTGATAACTGGAAACAGAGAGGTGTGACATTTTTCTGTCTGTATTGTGGAGATAGCTGTTGCTCTCAGACCTTAACTTTTTAATGACTAGGGTTCATTTAACTGTGTGTAAGGTATTGGATGCCTCTGAAAGTGTTTTGTAAGTTGTAATTTTGATGTAGGAACAGTGTTTAGAATTTAACTTAAAAATAAAGAGTAAATCTTTCAGCATTGTATTCTGTTCTCTACTAGAGGTTCTTTTTACAGAAGCCTCATGTCATGGAAGACAGGTGGTGTTTGGGAGGTAGTTAGACTTTGTCATTCCCCAGCTTAACTTAAGGTGGTGATTTGGAATCCTCCCACACGATACAGGCAGCCAGTGGCCACTGCTACACCAGCAGCATCCGGGGCACAGACTTTCGGCTGAGGTTAAACACTATCACCTAAACCCTGGGAGAGATGCATGGGCCTGGTCACCAGCTTTTGTATTAAATGGCATTATTTTAGAGAAAAAAGTGATAATATTTATCATTGTCTCTTAGAGGAGGATTTTGAGATGTTAGTGTTCTACTTGGTTTAACGGCAGTCAAAATGTTTTTAAAATCATGTTATGGATCTGTTACCTGTTTCATCACACAATTTTACCTCTCAGACCTCCCAGTTGGAACTGAAAACCTTTCAGTTTGCAGAAAAACCCAGCCACTCACAGGTCCTGTCAGGAGGCTCCAGCCCCAATCCCAACCCCTATAGGTGAGACTGGCAAGTGGCCTTTGGGGACCATTCAGGGTTTTTGTCCCTTTTTGGGATGGACATATTGATATTTATTGCATGTACCAAAGAGTCGTTTCTCTTATGATCCCGTTCCAGGCCTGGATCTGTCAGCCCAAGTGGGAAGCCCTCTGGCTCTGGAAATTATGCTCAGCAGGTGACTGCATCGACTCCACCACTGCTACCTCTTTGCATATAGAATTTAAAGCATAGCATTAACATAGTGAGACGTATTATTTGAGTCTGAATTGAAAGTAGGCATGTTAGTTTATGGAAGACAAAAGCTTAAAGACCCTTACAGTAAAGTTGTCTGCTCAGCAAACACAATGCATGTCTCTGCTATGACATGACTCAAAAAACTAGCATTAAAATGTCTGCAGTACATCAGTCAAAGGGGTGATTTGCTGTGAAACTCGTGTGATGACTGACAGTAGCAGCAGACAGTGAAGCACTTAGGCAAAAGTCTGTCTAGTGTCCCTGAACAAAAGAATTCACTCTGAGTGTGTGTGTGTGAGTGATAGATAACCTAAGCTGATTTATTTCCAGATGCCCCCACCTCAGGGCAGCATCGTGATGCACATGCGACCTCCCACCTCCAGCCCCTTTCCCAGTCCCATCCAGCGACCAGGTATGCAGGCCAATAAACCTGTGATGATGCGGTCTCCTCCTTACACTGGGCGGGAAGTGCCCCCCACTGCCTCCCCCACTGCAAGCCCTGACCCCACTGCTGCAGTGCCAGAGGATGGCACCAAGGTGAGCCACCAAATGTAAATCTGATCATATTTATCGTTGGTTCTATTTTCCTAACATTTTTCCACGTTTCACACTGATGAACTAGGATGTTTTCTTTGTGCTACCTGTATGGTTCTTTCTGCAAAATGTGCATGTTTAGTGAGTAAAAGTGCACGTGTGTGTGTGTGTGTGTGTGTGTGTGTGTCCCCAGCAGCGGGATGCTGTGTCCGGTGAGACAAAGGGGCAGTCAGGAGCCATGCATGGCCAGCCACAGGAGCCACCGCCTCCCTCAGGGCAGACCAGGCCTCATCGCTCTGGAAGCATCAAGCCTCAAGCTCCAAAGCTGGAGGAGGCTAAAGCCTAGCTACAGAGGCATGGCACACTGAGATGGCCACTCTGCGTGGCAGCCGTGCACCAAGACACTCATTTCAAAACAAAACACTGTAGTTCTAGTACAAAATGCATAAACAAGTCTCTTTCCCAGCAGACTCCTCAGTTTTTTATTTATTAAAATACAAGTCCATTTAAAATAATTATGTAATTGCTTATGTAACTATTCACATTTTGTTTTTTTTTTCTTTCTTCAAAGACAATGTTGAGCAGTGTAAGCCAGCTCCTGTGAACTGGCACTTTTACCTCACCAGGCTCACGTGCAGCTGCTCTCTGAAAGATGATGTCAAAAGGATAAAATGTCAGAGTGAGTCCCCCCCCCCAAATGCAGCTGTTTCCCTTTGTGTTTCATTCATGATTTTACTGGTATTCATGAAGTTTTAATATCTTGTTCCTTTTATGTAATGTTGGCTGGCTTTGGTGATTAAAGGAATTTTAAAGCACTAAAACCTTCCATTCAATACATGTGGAAAGGTGAGGAGTGTTTTCCTGTAACTGTCAGAAGTGATGAACGCAGCTTGTGATGTGCAGCACAGTGTAGCTGCAGCTGTTCCCTCTGCTCTCTGAAAGGCAGTTTGCTGGGCTTCTCAGAGGTGGAGGACAAGTTTGGTTTTGTTGCAGCTTCACAGTTTGATGCAGTGTTTGCATGTGGTGTTTAGTAATGCGTGTTCACCAGTGTTGCACTATAATGTGCTTCTCAACATCAACAAATGTCAACAGTGGAAACAGCAGGGATTCATCGCACACTCACTGGGCTTAAAGGTGTGTTCTGGATAGCTGGTGATATTACAGCATTTGTTTTCCCCTTATCTTCCTCATGGCTGCAACTGAACATTTAAATCTAGATACTGATAAACTCAAGTATGTTAAGTGTATAATGTAAAAGATGCAACATGTATGTTCTCGCAAATGATTTTACTTTGAAATGCATTTCCCTTCACTTTGTTCAGCTCTGCTGTATTCATACAGGTCATGGGAAGATAATGTGGTTGGATTTTTGGGGACACATTATTAAGCTGAACAGCTGCAGGTTCCACAGGTTATGACAAACATTTCCTTTCATTGACCAGAAGCATTTGCAAAAACTATTAACACTTATCTGGGTCCAAATGTTACAATACTTTAATGCTGTAAAGGGTTTTGGGACTGTTGTGCAGGGACATGGCATTTATTTTTAATGTGTCAGCCAGGATGACGTGTGCAGCTCTAGTAACGACTCCAGACAAGAACGGACCGCCCTGCTGCTGCTCGTTTGGGTGGATGTGAGGAGGAATTTCCACAGTCAAACTCCACAGTCGTTGCCCTGTTCTGAAACCATGAAAATAATGCTTATGCTGTTTTTCCTTTCCGGTCATAAAATTCTATTGCTTAAAAATCACATTATGAAACACAAATTGTATTTGTTAGACTTGTCAGTGTGTAACTGATACTTACACATGCGTTCCTGTAATTCTATCATCGTGTGCTGGGGGAGGCCAAAGCGCCGACCTTGATTTCTATTACTGTATTTAAGTATCACTTGATACACAAAGTAAAAATAAAAGGCCAGATTATTAAGGTATTATTTGTGAACTGTGTGAATTCCCTGACAATCTCTTACAAGCAGAATGTGAAGACGCAGACGCACAAGTGAACAACAAAATTAGACACAACCATAATTACACTACAGTCCGTCTTCAGCTGACGTTTTGACCAGCACAGAATTAAAAAATTAACAACACAACAATTTTATGTCACAACTACACACTGAACAGCCTCATTACCCTGATTTCTTCCTCTGTAATAACTGGCATTGATATATTTCATAAAGCAAAGTTTTTATATAAACAGCTTGGTTTAATAAGTATTCGATTCTGTATATCAGGCGATTTACACCGAAGGACAGTGAAACAGATCTGGATTTACTCCACCTGAAATGCACACTTTGCTGCTCCTCTGACAACCGTCCATATCACTGTAACACTTCGCCCCGGACCACAGGGACCAGAGACGCTGCATATTCTGGAGACGCACGTGGCGCAGCATGGAGATGAAACGTAGCGACGTTTACCTTCACGAGTGCACGTTGCGTCACTACGCACGCGTACGTACAGCGTAACTGTTGTAAACAGTGTTTTAAATAAAGCTTCGAAGAGAGGTGCGCGTGGCCACCGCTGAGGTAGCAGAGTGGAGCGCAAGCTGCATGTAGCCCACATAACAGGGATAACCGGTAAAGAAAAAGCGAATAAATTCGCGTCTCCGGGTGTCGCTTGAGGTGCAGGTCGTGGCGACAGGATGGCCGAGAGCGACTGGGACACAGTGACCGTGCTGAGGAAGAAGGGGCCGAGTGCTGCGCAGGCCAAGTCCAAGCAGGCGAGTTTCCCCCTGTTGCCCGCGAGTCGCTCTGCTCACTTCCGGACCCAGGGCTCAGTGGCCGGTATCTGCACAGCTGTGGCTCCATCAGTGGACCGACATGGCGGCCACTGTGTGTGTGTGTGTGTGTGTGTGTGTGTGTGTGTGTGTGTGTGTGTGTGTGTATATGTATGTATATACACTGTACCGAGACTGTAGCTTTTGGTTAACATACTAATTTCACTGTAACAAAATGCACAAGCGGATCATTGGGTGCTTGTGTTACACACGCACAAAGGGCATTGGCAGGAGGGACACGTGGAGATGCTTATCCAGACCACTGATGCTCAGTGCTCAGCCCAGGACACACACACACACACAACCCGCTCGTGCTCTTAAGGGGCGCCTTCGAGTGCCACGAGTGTAAGAAGACACACTAACGGTGGTGTTTGTTGTCTGTGTTGTCAGGCTGTGGCGGCCGCCCAGAGACGAGGAGAAGAGGTGGAAACGACCAAAAAATGTAAGGTTAAAGCTACATTTTTGTCACCACTCTATATTTGAGGTCACAGTAACAAGTCATTAATGACACAACCTCCCTGTTTTAGCCAGATAAAAAAATTGTTTAAATAATTAAAATGAACATTTTTCCCTGCCAGGTTTTGTCTTCTGTTTTTTTTTTTCTTAAGGGTCCCACTTTCTGGCAGCTGTACGCAGCTGGGAAGCACCGACTCTAACATTTTGACGGCAATAATAAGAATTAATGCACTTAAGGATTCTTTATGTTTAGACAGCAGGTGGTGTAGAGGTTAGAGCTGCCGCTTTGCTCTTGAAGGATCTGTGTTTGAACCCTACTGCAATGTTCTTACCCTGAACTGATCCTATAAAAACTATCATACTGCATTGGTGGGAAAATCAATAGCTTAACACTAAGTGGCTTTGGAGAAAAGTACCAGTTGAATAAATGCGAATGTTTGTAAATGTGAAAGTGCTGCTGCATGGGGTAAATTGTAATTTGTAGCACTTTCTCTGGGTTAATTTTATCTAATTATGGAGCCCCATATTTTTGGATCATCTTGAATCCAGTCTTTTATTACAGATTGAAACTGAAAATGATTTTCTGTTGTTGTGTCCTGGATGTATTAGCAGCTGAGGTGCGGCTTGTAGATCACCGTAGCATTAGAAGCGCTGTTTCCACGAAGACTGGATGGAACAGCTGTGTTAATTGCACGTGGAGTGTCACACGTTGTTTGGCCCATGTCAACATGCTGACTTGTTTTCATAGGGGCAGCAGGGCAGAACAAACAGCATTTGGTGACGAAGAACACGGCAAAGCTGGACCGCGAGACGGAGGAGCTGCACCATGAGAGGGTCCCACTGGAGGTGGGCAAGGTGATCCAACAGGGCCGCCAGAACAAGGGCCTCACACAGAAAGACCTGGCCACTGTAAGTCCTGCCTTCACAGCCTCGGCAACCAGTGATTTATTTATTTATTTCTTTAAAAATGTTTAGCCATTTTTAATTTTTTTTTTTTCCTTTTTAAATTGACTGTTTGGAAAGTAGAGTGAATGATAAACCTGGTGCACTTATTCCACAGTGCTGCGTGTAGCAGTCACATACCACCATACCGTCATTGAACTTAGCAAAACTGCAGTAGAAGCACCAATATTTTTCAGTTCTCAGGGGGGAAAATTTGGGAGCTCCAAAACAAAAAATGAGAATTTGTTGAAATAACTTTTATTCAGTTTCCCTTGACTGTGGTAATTTTGTTGTGTAGAAAATCAACGAGAAGCCCCAGATCATCGCAGACTATGAAAGCGGGAAGGCCATTCCCAACAATCAGATCATGGGCAAGATTGAGAGGGCAATTGGTGAGTAATTCTAGTTAACCTGTAGTCTTCAGGTCAGTAAAATCCTTCAGTGGTGAACTTCTGAACTGGACCCGAAGTGCTGGGGGTTGGAGAACAGTCCCCAACTCTGGATGTCACTGTCAAACAAATGTAACGCGTTGTGGTGCCTGGAAGGCCCTTTAATGCAGGCTCAGCTGTGCCTCCTCTCTGTCTTGATGGTGTCTGAAAGCACACTGGTCATACTGGTTCTTACATCTTCCTGTTAAATGTGCTGCTGTATATTACCAGCATATTGCCGTTACTCCCCTGTTGCCCTCAGGTCTGAAGTTGCGTGGGAAGGAGATTGGTCAACCCCTTGAGCCTGGGCCCAAGAATAAATGAAAACAAAGCCTCGAAATCAGCCCACCCCCTCCCCCCAGTGCCAGTGCCCATCATCAATACACTTGCTTTATTTGGCTCTGAATCCCCTGGACCCTTAACCCCCAAAGTGGGCTGAAGTCACCCGGGTTCTCGTTGGAGACCCAGGGTGTCCTTGATTAACTACTAAGTAAGTAAGTGGCAGAATGCAAATCTTTTATCTTGATTTCCTTTGGACAATGAAAGAATGCATTGCGTAACTAAATTGTGTTGACAACGCAAGTTGAAATATAAATTCAGAATTTTATCACAATTACTGGACTTGGGTGAGTTCTTCATCTTTGTAAGAATGTTCAGCGTCAGCAAAATTTGGTAGCATTTACACATTTTTGTTGGGCTTCTGAATTCAACTGATGGATACATTTTCTACATCTTTGTAGTCACCTTAAAGATTAAACTTTTTTGGCATATTATATGTGAATTCTTTTCTTTTGTTCAAGTGTTTTGACTTGCAGTAAACCAAAATTTTTCTCCACTCCCTGGATAACCATGTTCCTCCTCTGTTCTTATTTCAAGAAACTTCATGGAGCAAGTGACTTAATGCTTCACAACTAACTACTGCAGATGTTTCTGTATTATTTATGATTATTATTTTTTTTTTTTAAATGGGGCACAACCTTCATTGTGGTGCTATTGCAGTATTTTCAGACTGTGACTATTGTATGTTCCACTGTGCATGTGAGAACTGTTAAATTCTTCATTTTTGACATGGCGGACACAGCTTGTCTCTGCGCTCCCTCAGCCACTTTCTGAAAGAGTAGACGTGACCTAAACGAAGAGTAACAAGTTTCTACATGGTAAGTTTGAAAATCTTTTTACTGCTCAAATACAAAACATACTGTAATTAATGACAAAAAAAATCACATCAGTTCAGAAATTGTGGGAACCTTTCAGATGGACAATTTTGAGACTTCACAAGATGAAGTTATCTTCTGAATGCACAAATGTTTTGTATGAAAATGCATTTATAAGCTGATCACTGGAAATAGTGATCAGTGGTAGTTACTTTGAGGTGAAGGTTGAGTACGAAGAACACGGGGTGGCGTTTCAGCAGCTCTACTCATCATGTAATGATTTCTCAAGGGTCTACTGCTCAAGTCCTGTGTGCTGATCTGCACATGACAACATTTTGCTATAAATTTTGTCTAACTGTCACAGTTGAAAATGGGTTTTCACTCACATTTAACAGCAAGGATTTGGTTTTTTTGCACAGTGCTAAAGCTCCACTGATCATGTCAACATCAGCAGCAGGTTGAGCACCACGTGTTGATTCGTACTTAAGGCAAAACCAGAACACTGGAATGTTCAACACTGGAAAATGTCTAAAAAGTAGCAAAGTTCACACCTTCAGCATCAGATAGAAACATTTGGTTTTGGTCATCAAATGTACAAAAATATCATTTTATTCATAACGGTGCACAAGCACGCTGAAATAACTTACCATTTATGTTTTTTTTTAAAAACTGAACTGTTTCTCCATTTTATGCCTGTACAGAATTAGCTGAACACTGACAGCATGTTTCTGCCTGGTTTCTGGTGCCCTCTCTGTGCAGCCTAGTTTAGCTTTATTCTTGTTTGGGCTCAGAAACATTTCCATGATGTCAGATCAGCTGTTTTTCCTCAGATTTGGTTGACTGTTGAGCAACGCGTGAGGAGCAGAAGCCCCTCTATCCTCCCTATGGGGGCCACTCTGGGACCAGCGAAGGCACTGCGTTTATGGAAAGGTCAACTTGTACAGGGCGACGTACAACTAAGGCAGAAAAGTCTTTATCTTCAGTTATAACAGGTCACGTGAAAACAACTGTTCATTTTTCATCTCTCTGTATGTAACCTGAAAGAATAGACAGTAACGTGACAGGACCACCTTCCATTTCCACGTAGGGTTCTGCCTTCCTGTTGGAAAAGCAGCTGCAGTCCTTCAGGACAGTCACAGGTACAGTTTACGAAAGCAGAGTTGGTCTTTGTGTAACCAAGGATTCCGCAAGGGAAAGTGTCAGTTTGGAGAAATGCCACATGGTTGTCCACTCATTGTACTCCTTCTTCATCCACGTACGTTGAGGGGAACCAGCCGACCTACAGAAAAGGCAGTTTTTATGTACAAAACCAAACTCGGCAAATGTGACTATTAGGTTTCTCAGCAGCTTTTATTATTTTGGGAGTTTTTGTGCTGCCACACTTACCCTGCCGTTGGTCTCGCCCTTCCACCAGCCCTGGTCGCCTCCAATTTTGCTGTAGATCTTGACGATGTCGCCCTCCCTCAGGGACAGTTCTCTCATGTCTCGTGCAGCGAAGTTGTACCGCGCTACCGCCATGCCCACCGTTCTGGGTGTGAACACTGTGGGCAGGAGTGTCACGGGGAGAGGCTCTGAGTGTCACTCCACAGAACTCAGCTTGAACAGTTTCTACTTTGTAGGTCTTTTTTTTTTTTTTTTTTTGCAAATTGAGCTCCTGGGACTTTATCTGTACACAAGGCCTTGGACATGTGAGGAAATAATATATTTTGCCACATCCTACATTGTGAGGAGATAGAAGTGGCCAGGCAGTGAGGCCAGATGGCTGACAGGTGTGACAGAAAGAGGGTGTGTGAGAGAGAGGGGGGAGTACCTGACCAGAAGGGAGCAGATGTCTGTGAAGATGCAAAATGGAGGCCTTGAGGGCTGAGGAAAGAGAAGTTGTAGGAGGCACAGGAGGCTGTTGAAGCAGAAAATTAAAAGAAGGAAGGGAAACGGTAAGGAAAGCAAGATGAAAACACTGGGAAATGTGCTTTTGCTTAAACATCAACACCTTATTGCAGGTGAGTCCTTCAGCCACTGGACCAAAAAAACAAGCATTCTGCTATAAATCTTCTAAACTATCTGACATTTTACAGCTCAGTACAGCCATGCTGCAGCCAGGAGCTGATGGACTGCAGTCACTTTTAGCCACTTTCCTCCACCCCCATGGGGAAGTCAGGGCAGAACCAACACTTCAGCTCTCAAGCCCACTGGCACAGGCAAGTAACTGGCACTGCACAGTTCCCACAAGTGGCAATGTGAAGGAAGAGTGGTGGTGGCGGTGGGAGGGGTAGATGCATAATGTCATTTAATATTAGACACTAAGGCTTCCCTCATTATTCAGCCTCAGGGCCTCAAATCCTGAGCAAACCAAATAGTGGCTGGTGGGCTCTCTCAGGCCCCCAAGAGCCTCCTACTTTCTGTGGAGACAGAGGACAGGCTGCTGCTACTTAGCCTGAGTGATGTAGCTTTCAGCTCGATGTCAGATTAACACCCCCACAACCCATGACAGATACTGGTGAGGGGGGGGTCACCTGGGGAGCGGCTGCTGGCACGAGACAAAGAACGCTCTCGGGACTTGTAGGGGTAGCGTAGCGTGGTATCCAGAAGCTTGAAGCTCTCCTTGAGAGAGTGTACTTGGTAGTACTCCACCAGCTCCTGCAGGTGGGGACCAAGGCATTAGGGACACTAAAGCATAGCAAACGGGCATTATTTATGAGATCTCTGCTTGATTGCGTCAAGTTGTCTCACCAGGAGGCTTTCAAACTTCTTTGCTTCAGTAATATGGATCCAGTTGTCCTTCTCTATCACCTTGATGTGCTTCACCTCCTCATTAAACCTGTGGGAAGCAGGAACCGTGTGAACGGCAGCACAGCTGCTCTGCAGAGGAACTGTTCAGGGACGAGGTGATTGTACGATGCAGGGAACATTTCAGGTTCAGAACCTTGCTCGTGGGTAGTACTACCTCTCCCTGCTGCTTAGGCATCTTTCCTTCTCAAATTAGTACAGAGCCCAGTGCCTTCTGATGCACACAAGATCTGTATGTAAATCAGGTACAGGCCTGTGTGTGTGTGTGTGTGTGTGTGTGTGTGTGTGTGTGTGTGTTTTTCTAGGAGGTGCTGCCCCTCTTATTCTCACTTGATGCTGATGGCAAATCTCTCGGCCTCGGCCGTCCTCTCGCGGATCAGGTAGGTGCCGCTGCAGTGGGACTTGAGCAGGTTGTCAGCCTGCTGCCGCTCCATGTTCCCAGCAAACCTTAGAACAACTCATAGGGTGAGGAGTCACAGCACTGGCCCTTTTGCTAAATGCCCCCAACAAGCTCTCTTCTACAGACTCATACAAGCTGGAACTGAAGTTTTCAATCATGTAATAAAAACTTTGAAGACAGATGAGTGTGCGCACACACAGACAAAAAGAGCCTCACCATGGGTATGCACAATAATCTGCTTCCCTGGACAACTGTCTGCTGGGTAAGACCTGGAAAGGCTGCAGGACCACAAAGCTGCCATTAAAGCTAGGAAGCACAAAAGAACAACACACAAAGCAGCCAATATGCTGATCATTTGTCAGGGTTTTGTTGCATGACCCTGTCCAAGATGTCTATGTCACAGCACAGTTACCCACTGTTGTGTAATTTCATGTCCATCCTGTAATGATTCTGGGCATTTGTCTGTCAGCGAATACCTTTGGGTCCAGACAGGGCTTCACGCAGGAGCTCGGAAAAAACCCCATTCTCTGGCCTTGGAGAAGCTTTCCCTGTAAGACAGCAACACAAAGAAGTCACGTCCAATGTGTCTCTCAGAAGCTGACAGCAGGCAAGTTTGTGGCTGGGGGCAACTCACCTCCCACCATGAGGTGTCAGGGTCACCTTTCAACAGCTCTACGATGTCCCCCGTCTGTAGGGACAGTGCGGGTTTGCAAGGGGGGGCAGGGGTCCCATGGTAATTCCTAATTGCCATCATCTTAGGACCTTGGGGTGTAGTTAAAAATCACAGTAAATAACCCACGTCCCCAAGCAAAACCCCTCACTCACAGAATCTAGGCACACATTTTTATATTAATGTTGTCGCCATGTGGCTTTGGAATGTTGTGACTGAACAATAAACATTCAAAGGTGTTCATGAGTTTGTTGTATGAATGTTGTACACAAGGTTTGCTATCATTCACAAACACAAAGTGGCAGCAAAGCTTCATGCTGACTTTTCAAGTTTTGCACCAAAGATCTGAATACTGCACATCTGATGGAATCATTTTTCACAATATGATGCTCACCAGATGCTGTGGGTCCAGGTTCCTGTTTATTATAAAAAGATTTTTAAAAAGTCATATTCAGCGTACAGTCTAAATGAAGCCTTAAAAAACATGCCTATGAGCATTTATTTTAATGACATGACAATAAAATATGCACTTTACAGACTTTCTGTTAAAACCAGTGGGCAGAAGACAACCTTATGTTAATGCACACTATTAATATTAAACACAGCTTATTAGTTAACATATGAATGTACACAAATTATGCACATTTATCATTAAGATTACTAGAGTTTTAGAGCAGTAAATAATTTTGGAAATCATCTACACGATATCATGTAGGTTACAAGTAAAACCAAAATGACTATAAGCCTGCAGCACATATTAGCAAAGGATAACTCACCAAGTCGTGGGGATCTGAAAGCAGGGAGAAGAGAGACAGATCAGTTTCAGACGGAAGTTACTTACATCTGGGCACAGATGATGTTGCCTGTTTTTGGCATCCATCACTTACTGATCTTACAGATGGAAACGACCTCTAGACACTCCTTGTGAGCTCCTGTACCACATTTGGCACAGTAATAGCCCTGGTAGAAGATCCCCCTGGGAAAAGGCCAAAGTGACAGGGAAAGTGACACAGTCAGGTGACATTCAGCCCTTAAACATTTTTAAAAACCACCGGCAGGATAAGATTCACATGTGCTGTACCGATAATAATGTTAGCACTGTACAATGCAGAATTTTTTTTCCATTACCAAAACAGCTAAACCTGCAGCGCCTTCTGGGAGCTGCTAGTGGGACTGTGTGATCTCAAGCCTCTATTAACTATGACGCACTTGTATTAATCATTCAGATATGACTGTGTAAATGAATAACTACAGTTAACTGGTAGAAACTGGCCACATGTAGCTTGTGCTCAATACTTGCAGAACTACAGCTTTTACAGCAGAGGCATCATCTGTGTTGGTTTATGCATCATTGGACTTTGAGACAGAGGGAATTCAGTGTTTGAGGGGGTCGTTCCTCTGTGTCACTTCATCAGACCTGTTGTTTTCAAGCTTCCGCTTTGGAGGACTTCCCTTCGAACAGACTCAAACTGTGTTCTAGCAACAACCGATTCACTGAACACAGGCAGCAGTCCTGGCAGCTGTCTGGCTGCTCACCTCAGCAGCATCTTGCAGGCTCTGCAGTTTGTGTTCCTCTCAAAGGTGTGCATCTGGAAGTTGTGCTGGTTGGCAGTGGCTCTCTCAGGTTTGATGTTTGAACTAATGGACAGAGAAAATCATGGTGGTCACCAACACCTTTCTTCATCAGTTGAAAGGAGAGTCCAGTATGTTCTCTTCTCACTCACATGGCCATGTCAAACTGCTCCATCCACTTCCTCTTAGTGTCCTCTGTTTTGCAGAAGAACTGGAAGCCTTGTTTCCCCTGCAGGTGTATGAGGTAGAAGCCATAGGACCACTGAAACAGAGAAAAGAGTGAGTTGTCCAGCAGTAGAGTGAAAAGGATGTAAGAGGGGCTTATAAATCATGGGACAGACACAGTAAAAAAAAATGACAGAAAAAATATTTTAGAGATGTGAAATTATGCACATGAAGTAATTTTGCATGAGCTTACCCTTTTTCCACTTGGCTTTTAAACATGTAAAAGAAACATGGAAAGACCCAGTTACACATGAATAAATATTAAAACAAGATCTATATGTAACAGACATTAGTTACATTCCAGAATGATATCCATGAGCAAAGTGTTCAATAAGATGAGAGAAGATGTGAAAGTGATTTAGCAAAGCCACCAGACAGCCTCAAAAATAAGAAAACCTGCAGATATGAACACCTCATCTCACCTTCTTTACATCCCTGTTGTTCATGGGATCATCTGACATCTTGTAGTACTGAAGGTCAATGGTTTCCTTCAGCTCATAGTTGTAACCTCTTTGCTTGCAAACAATCACCACTTTGTCAAACAGGAATATGTACCTAAACACACCAAGAGGGAGGGCCATAAGCTTATGTTGTGACCCCTCATATAAAAGATATTCCACCCACCCAAAAATAAAACAAGACAAACAGCTGTTGGTCTTGGTCAGTCTAAATATCACAGATTCATTTATAACAGCAGTCAATTAACATGTTAAAGGATTTTTATGACTGCACTGGATTATTTTCTAGGAACCACTGACCAAAGCCTCTTTGTTTTTCACATGGGACATTCAGAAACAACTGAGTATAAGGAAAGGGAAAGGACTGTTCTGCAGCCATTGTTCTATAACTTTACCTTTTCTTATCCTCTAATCTGAAGATACCCCCATACAATAAAGCCTTTCATCTCCTGTGTACCCTTCCACAGCCTACATGTATAAACATCACCAAAACACCCACTTGCCGCAATGACACACTCACTTAGAATGACGCGTTTTGCTGTAAATCTCTGGTTCTTGATCATGGCTTCTTTCAGTGCCCGCATGACGCATCTACATGAATGACTGGCAACAATGGCTCTGTCGCTCGTCACTCACTCACCTGTCCTGCTTGGTACGGTTCACTATGGAACACACCTTGAGTTCTCCATCTATCTTTGGTCTTCCGTACTCCTCCAGCTTCACCTGCTGTTTGAAAACAAACACTCTCGTTGAATTGACACGAATGTTTTTTTTTCCTCGTGAGGAAAATCTCCAAAAGCAGCTGTTTAAATGCAGAATAAAATTATCAGCAGTACAGCTGATAATTAGAGAACTTACTGGTGTAAAGAGATGGATACCCTTTTAAAAAGCCATAAGTGTTTTACAATTAATATCAGACAAAATAAGGGGAATATTCAATATAGAACTTCATAATGTACCTCAATTTTAATATGAGTTGACAAATAAACATAAGACACTAGCATAATTTATGCAAATTGCATTCATGGAAAGGGAACGTGCAATATTTAGCTCATTTTTAATTAAACTTAAAACATGCGTTCTTGGTTTGTAAGTTATTCATTAGTAACAAGAAAAGTGCAAATGAGTGAACACAGGGAAAAATACAGAAGTACAGTAGAGAAGAGGTGACATCTCCCAGGGGAAGAAAACCTCAGCTGGAAAAAACCAACCACCAAGACAAACTGTAGCCTTGATGCAGCACTGGAAATGTAATTCTAGCCTTACTGAATAAATATTCATAATCTGCTTGGTGGCATTAAAGCCTGGAGAGCACCTACTTACTAGGTTTTCAATTGAGTTTTGAAATTCTTGAATTTTTTTCAAGGTTTCATTGTCCCTTTTCACCTCATTTATATACATCGCCAAGTCCTGTAGGCAGACAGAAAGACAAAATTCAAGATATCACTTACTCATTTAGTTGCCATAATTTAGTTAGATTTCTCTTATAATCCATTTGTTATTATTTACATATTTCTACAGTAGAGCAGCTTTTTATAGGAGCAATTTAGGTAATATACCTTGATCAGTTTTACTACAGAAGGAGCAGGATTTGAACCTGATGGATTTGAACTTTGGCAATGACTGTAACCAATACACCACCTGCTGACCCGAATGTAGAGTCCCATCTCAGTCAGTAGTCAACATCATCTACCACCAGTGAACAACATACAGCTTGTTTTATGCTAACAAGGAACTTGTAATTAAAAATGTGAAGCTACTGTGAAAAATGATCTCTGCAACCATGGGAACAACCTCCACTAGACCTGGAGATGTTCCCTCACCTGCATGGCTTCCAGCGCCTCCTTGAGCTGCTGGTGTTCAGGCTGATCGACTGAGTGGCTCACCAGTTCCTGGAAACAAAGAAAGGCAGGGGCAGGTTGGAATCACAAGATGCAATTATCCCTTGCAGACAACTGCCAGGTGGTGCAACGTTTACACAGTCCTCGAGGCACACAGCCGTGAACACACAGGCAGTGGGTTACATTGGGAGGCTCACTATGGCATGTAAATGTTCAGAGCACAGAGCTCCCTGGCAAAGCAACCTACTTGAGCTCGACAGCAAAAAGCCTGCGGCCATGACAGAGGCTCCCCTCAGGAGGCTTGTGAAACATAAAATGGGTAGCAAAGGACAGTTGACAATTGGGGCTCTCAAACAAATTGTGGTAGTACCCCTTTTTTCACACAGCTTTGCAGGGAGCGCTTCTGTTTAATGTTATTGGTAATCTTGTTATCACCCATTAACTATTTAAATTATTAGTTAATTAGGAACGCCACTGTCATGCAGGTTACGGGTTTTAAACATAATTGCTTTTAAAAGCTTTGAATGACAGATCACCACAGACCATTTTGGTTAATGTACCAGTTTCCGCTGAGCGTTTAACCCTGTGAGTGCTATTTTGCAGAATGGAGAGAGCTGAGATAGCAAGACGTGCGAAAACAAGACCAGCATTGTGTCACCTTGAGCAGAAGATGGTACTTCAGCACCCTCTGCATGGGCACTACCAGCAGGTCTTGCAGTTTGAACTTCCCTTCCTGGACCTTCATGCTGCATTCCTGTGCCAATGTACACAAGCCAGGTTAGGGAACAGTGGCCTTTGACTTGTGACATATTTGTGGTTTAATTGGAAAAGAGCCACTATTCTCTCTATTTGAGTTATTCTAGTCCAAAAAACCATCACAAAGTCACTGAAAAACTGAGCACTCCTATAAGTGGTCTGGGAACGTGAGGGCGTAAAGTTACATTCTTCGAGTGCCGTTGTGTTCTTTCCTGCCCTTCCTGAATGCAGGTGGAGCAGTGTGGAAAGTCTATAATGCACAATGGCCTCAGACACTGTAACAGCCCTGTGAGCATCACAACTTCTTATTGTACAGGCCAAAATGTCAGTGGCTGCCAGACAACAAGGTGGAGTGAAACACAGCTTGGTCTGGAAAGAATACGGAGGAAGGGCTGCTTTATAGTTGGCATCTCCTTTGCGGCAGAATTTTCGATTGCAGAAGAGGGAATGGCACCAGTAAACCTGGAGAGATTGTCAGGAGTGACATTGCCTGTTGAAGATATGGACTCAGACTGGGGGAATCACGTTTAAGCTTTCTCATTTCTTTGATCATTTCATTTCAGATGTCCAGCTGATCACTAAGATACAGTGTCACTCCTTGTAATCTGATTTTGGCAGCATGGGATTAATTTGTGACATTATCATTTCGAAATCATAACATTATGACTCCAGACTTCATTAATACTGCGAATGGTATGATGCAATGTTATACCTCCACTTTGATTCTGACATCCTCCCGTGTGGCAATGAGCTCATCCAGAGTTTTCTGGGCTGTCTCCACATGGCTGCAGTACTGCCCATAGATGAGCAGCCTGCAGAGAGAGAGCGAAAGAGAGGCTCACGTGGACAGACGAAAGGACAAGGCATTGCATTAGAGCAAAACGAGCACAGAAGAGAAGTGTGGTAGAGAGCCAGAAGAGGCTTGCTACACCCCCATGGCAACCAGCTGTTTACTCCCTCTCCTCTGACCAGCCTTCAGTGTGACCTGACAATGGTGGACCGCAGTGGGAGTCAGGCCTGATACTCCAGAAGAAACACATAAAATAGCAGCATTTTCCTTCTTTTCTTAACCACACCAGTGGAATTCACACAGACACAAGGGATATAAACAGAGCACCTAAATTTACTACATTCCTGTGGGCTGCTGTGCTCTGATAGCATGTGCTCTGCAGACATACACTTGTAACGATGCGCTGTGTCAACACACACGCACAAGACAGGATTTAGCAACTCCAGCGATGTACATGAGCACGCTGTCCTTTCTGCCTAGAAATATGTTATGGTATGGAATAGTATGGAGGACTCATTGGTGAATGTCCAACATAACCAAACCCATGTGCACTGTTAACAAAGGCATCACTGTGCTGGGCAAAGGTGCTTCAGTGGAATGACTTTCTGGAACTTTCCAGGACAAACTTCACAAAGAGAAAGCAGCACAGATTGAGACGGACAAGTTCTCCTGCTATCTCCTGCAGGATGTGTAAGCACCTTTGTTGTCTGCAAAGTAGCACATAATTATACACGTGGCACAAAGGTGCCCGTAACTGTGAGAGGACAGGAGGCACCAACCCTCTATCTGCCTCTTCCGTCTCTGGGGCTCAACAGCAGAGTCAGAATGGTGGAGGTTTATTAATCAGTGTTTGTGTAGCAGCTGCCTATACATTTTTTAAATGATACATCTGGTGACAATCTGAATCATGCAGTTTTTTTAGTCTCCAGTGGAGCAATAGCATGTGGCATGGAAGCCAGAACTTTCTGGAAACCCTTGCCAGCTATGCTGAAATAAGATGTCATCAGATTTCCCCAAAAAAGTCTGAAAGGGGCAAGTTAGATTGTGTAAAATGTCTGAAAAACAGTTGTCAGACAGGAGTAATACAGGAAATGTTCTGATGTTCAGAGAATTGGGAAAAATATGAAAACAATTAAGAAACGTTGACTGTTTAAATGAAAAGTAGAGTTCGAAAATACATTTTTTAAAAGTTTTATATCCTCTGCTGCAGGTACACATGCTTCCAAGATTAAGTTTATTATTTATGTAAAAAAGGCCTAAATACAGCATGTATTAATAAGAGTTTAATAGCCAAGTTTTTTTAAACGTAATTAACAAGTATTATTAAAGACGAAATGACAGGCCTTATTAGATTATTAGTCAATGATGTCTGAGGGGTTGCTTCCTTAAAGGCAGCCAAAACCTCACAAGACGAACCATAAATAGAACCCCTTGTGGCCAGAGTCCTGTTCAGGAATTTTTCAGGGCCCCATTTTTTCAATTAACCATGTGTAGCACCTTGGCTCCCAGGCAGGGGGTGTGTGAGGAACAAGCATGTGAGATGTTGGGCAGCATCCTTCACAACCATCACTGACATGGCTGTCACCTGAAAAAGGGCTGTTTTCAGGATGGAGTGAAAATGAAATGACTCACAGCAAAGCAGTGAGAGAAGACAGAATAAAAATCTTCCCCAGTGGACACAGGATGGACAAACATGGAAAAATCTTACTGTCTGACCAGCCCTTATTCAAGCATTTCAGTGTAAAGTGCAGTTAAATTTGACTATAAAGCCTACTTTAAATAACAGCATCTGCTACTTAAAGGTAAAAATTGTAATAGTAAGTCACAATATAAAAACTGGTTAACAGTTTCTGTCACATAAACTAAATAATACTTTTGTAAAATAAAACACTGTACTATTTAGAACCTAAGAATCTATGCCACAAAAATTACACAGAGGATTTAACAGGATTGTTAAGCAATGATCTATCATTCAAAGGTAGAATGAATAGTCAGTTTTGACCAAAACTAAAATGCATTTAAATGCAAGCTATTGTGAAACATTTCCAGAGTTGCATTCAGTATACTGGCAAAGAAATGCTTTTAAACATTTCTGAAAAGTGCATTGTTGCAAAGGTCACACAAATAACTGAAGATAACAAAATTAATTAAACGTGTCTATCTCTCATTGTGAGTCGTAAGGTTTCAGTATCTGCCTTTTATTCACACTGAGTCCCATTAGGCCCCTTCCATCATTACTCTGTGCTGCAGGGATCGAGCTTTGGCTATGAAAAGTCCAAATAATGTCAGTCAGACAAAGGTAGGTCTCACATTCTGCATACATACAATTAAAATAAGTCACCTTTAATATCAAACAATTGTCCAAAACGTCAATGGAGTGTGTTCATTTCCCTGTAATAAATCTGAATATAACTCATTGTGTTATCATCATGTTTCTGTTATGAATATTTACCTTGTGTGCACTTAGACTTCTGAATTCCAGATGGATTCCAGATGATGCTCACAGTCAGAGTTTCCTCTGTGCCCTTTTAATACACCCCACAGACTAGTAACACCACGCTGTCTGAAAATGGTTGGGGGGGAAGGGGAGTCTAGCCTGTGGAAGTGGGCTGAGGATGATACGGGGACAGCTCAATGAGGTGGCACACAATGGGGTGGAGGACACCCGTGTCACACTAACCCTTTGTGACATGGCCCCACAGCTCTGAGAAGAACACTAACAGGAATAAGGAGGACAGCTTATTGGTGCCCTGCCAGAACAGTAGCCTGGGTCTGTGCCCTGTCACCAAATGTACTGTAACACTGGCACACAGGGGGATACCACAAAGGGGTGCACAGCAAGAGAACTGTACTCTTCTCAAGAACTGTGAACTTTTCAGGGTCACAAATTTGCATGTATATTGCATGCCAGGGTCAATAAACAGAGGGACACCAGTCCACTGCGTCCTCTTCACTGTTTCTTGTTAAAAATGTGAGGTAGCCATGCTCTTATGTGAGTGAGAAAGTGCATGTAGCGAGCACTTAGGGTGAGAAGTGCCTGTGCACAAAATTGAAACTCTTTGGCAAAATAAAGCTGTACACGAAAAACAGACAGACAAAAAGATTTATGCTATATAGAAATAGATACAGGTCTGGGAATCTTTTCTAAATTTTATTTTACTGTTCTGAAATGAATTGTATGTTATGGAAACACTGTACAGTGTGTTTGAACTCACATCCTGCTAACCCTAGCTCAACATATTGCAAACAAATTAGACAACGGCTTCCTTGTGGCCAAAGAGATATTTTGCATGTTTATTTGTTAAACTTTTGAACATATCATAGGATTATCATCTTAAGGATCATCTTTAAAAATTAAGGTACAGTGGCAGTGCAGAAAAACGGGACATGCAACTAAACACAGAGCTTCTGCTGTGTTAATGTGCTCTGGTTTCCTCCCATACTCTAAATACATCTGTTTCAGGTGAACCAGTCAACTCTAATTTGCACTAATTGTATGCATGTGTGTTGATATGTGTGACTATACTGCATCCTGCATCATGGCCTGTCTTTCCAGGACAGGCTCTGGACCACTGGGACACTGCATTAGAACAAGCTGTAATAAATAATGGATGGATGGATTAAAAAAAAGAATATTTAAAAAAATGAATCAGGTGGAGGGGTTCATCCAGAGTCATGGATTTCAGTGAAAGGTGACCTTAAAAAACCTAAATCACCCTTTAAAAGATGAGTTGTGAAGACCAGAATATTTCACTGTTTGACAGATGTCCCCTGTACAAGTCCTATTGAACGGTTTCAGAAAGAGAATGAGGAGTGCTGACACTGACCGCTCTTTGAAGTCCAGGAAGATCTTTCCAAGGCCATTCCCACTGCTCATCATATTCAAATCAATGGCCCTCAAGAGTGCGAAGTGGATCTTGATGATATCCTACAGCAGAGCACACAACATGACTATTGCTACCTTAGACAACACAACACCTGAATTCAACATGGATGAACTGTAGGCTGAATTAAACATCCCAGGACCGTTAAAGCAGTAAAAACAATGGGTCAGTACTTTCTGTGAAAACTAATTTGTACTGCATTGCTTGCTATATAACTTTGCAGCAGATGCATGGATGTCACAAGGCTTCAGTTTCATTCGAAATGTGCACATGGTAAAACACATTGTTGAACACTGTGTTTTGGTACATGCAAAAATAAACTGGCAGTCTTCACATTGGCTCATTGGTACAAACAATAAACAAAGGCAAAACAGGCCAAGTCAATAAAAACCTTGAACATTTTTAAAACAGTTGAGGTTCAGGGTGTGTAATTAGTCTATAACGCATAACATTTTTGCTGTTATTTGTCTGGACTGTGTAAGCCATTTTCACTTAACAAGCACTTCCCCACCCTTCACATATCTACTCCCTGTGGCCATTGACCATGCACAAACCAGTTGAATCTATTTGAGCCAATGAGGTTCTGTGCCCATAGGGGATGCTGCATTAGGGTTGTCACCACTAGCTTTGGAAGACAGGGAAAGCCCTACAAAAAGGGTTGGGGGTGCTTTATCATCAGACAACAAGAAAAGTGTAGATTAAGATCAGAATATGGCACTCCTGTAGCTAGTCCATACCTCATGTATCAACTACTCATGTTCATCAAGTAGAACTCATGGATATCTATGTTAATAGAAAAAAATGTCCTTATTCCCTTCTATCTCTAAGTGCAAGAAACATTCCTTTCTAAGATGATACGGTGAAGAGATGCACAATATAGGAGTTCTGTGTTGATGTGGATAATAACGTACCTACTGACTAATGCCAATGCCGATACACATATTTATAAAATACTGAGAAAATGGGACTAGATGTGCCTAGATGAGAATTACAGAAAAAGGTAAGATTTGTTTGCACAAAAACTGAAACATACCTCTAGATTAAGGAAAATAGCCTCCAACTCCTGTGAACTTAGCACCTGCTTCAGTGGTATCATGTAACTCTGTGAATAAAAAAAGGTTAGAAGCAAGACCCCTGGCAGATTGGTCTGTAATACTTAATTACGTTTGGAAAATGCATCCTAGTGACTGTCAGAGGAGCACTGGACTTTTGGTCTCAGAGTCAAAGACACTGAAAAACACAAAATGGGATTCACATTTATAGCACTTCACCCCACCAGGCTGTCAGGAGACTACAAAAATGGAGCATTATTTCACTTCAACTTACATTACATTTCAGCCCAGAAATGTTCCTGACACAGATTAGCAGAGGATATCTGGAATCATTTGCACATCTTAGACCTGCATGCATGTTCCAGTCAACATAGCACACGGTTCATTTGCAGAACTGACTTTATGCATCTTCGATTAACGGTTTACCAGTTACGTCTATAAGAGTGTTAACTGCATTCCTCTGGGATTCAAACTGTGTTATTGAAACCAAAACCCGATCAGGAATCAAAAACCCATATTAACCTTTTTTCCCCTCTCATTTGCTTTCTTCACTATAGCAGGCACCATCAGCTCTGTGTATGACAGAAAATACACTGACAGGGTGACACACTTCACCTTGTGCCAAGGGGACATTCAGGGAAGGACGGCATGTCAGTGGGCGTTTCCAAGTAGTCACATAATTCAAGCTTACAACTCGTGTCAACTGCATCCTTCAACTGTAATTTATACAATAACCAAAGAAAGTGGGAGTTGAAACGTTAGCTTGGCTGTTTTAATGGAATTTTAAGTTTGTTCATTTAGTCTAATAGAAAAATATTATTACACATCATAGTGGTTATTCCTTTGACTGTGGTGCAAAGACAGCTACTTTTCTTCTTCCTAGGCCTAGGTCAGCAACACAGTGGCACAGAGGGTAGTGCTAGGGCCTCACAGGCCCTGGAATGTGGGTCTGAATCCAACCCAGTTTGCTTGACCTTTGCATATTCTGCCCATGTTTATGTGGCTTTCCTCCTACAGTCCAAAGACATGTGAAAATATGCCCAGTAAACCTTGGTACCCACCTTCTCGATGTCTTCCAGTGTCTTGTAGTACTTTACTTCAGTCTCCTGGATCTCTATCATGCAACAATTCCTTTTGTCTTCTTCAGTCATGCCCATTTTCTGTTGCACAGAGTGGAAAAATAACTTTGTAAACAATATAAAAATATAGCTTAAGTACCCATGCATATTTTAAATGAAAGAACATGTAATATAATTTAAAAAAACAGGTTTGGACAACGAGTTAGCAGATACAGCAATACAGTTAAACCACATAGTACAATTTATCTGTGATCACACTGTCACTACACATTTTTTGTTAAAAATATATAAATTCTTAGTGAACTGGACAAAAACTGTCACAAGCAGCTTGGGGAACAAGAACCAGCCATCAAAGAAAACAGGCAACTTCAAAGGAGAGAAATTACTTGCAACACAGAATGCAGTTCACACTACAGTAGAAAACAAAGAATCTATGTTTAAGTTAAGGGTTTAATATTATTGTTACACATGTCAGTTCAGAGAGATGCCACCTCTTCTTTTCTTGGTGAATAAATTTGTGCTTCTATTATGCATTTACTTTGCGGGTCCCTTATTTGTATTCATGGAAACTTACAAAGTAGTGCTCTGTGTAGCAGGGCAGTTTTGAAATGATTATCAGTCTAAAGGACACAACCCATCTAGACTACATACTGAGCTGCCCAAACAAAAATAAAAGCACAGCTCATCAAAGTATTCATATTGGCCTTACCTGCATATACCTTATCTGCAGCATAAAGAAGTGAAAACAGCAGACATGAGGAAAGGAGAGACAATCCACAACTGAAACAGCCACCCTGTATAATTTGTAACCTTTGCTGCTGTTATTTTAGAGTGAACTGCACCACATAGATTATTTAACTGCATTATCCTGACCATACAATATAAAGCATGCTTATGGCTATAGCAGCTGTTCTTGATTCTCCACAGAACCTGCCTAAAGCCTGACAACTGTGCTGCTTAGAATTATATTTGTAGAGTTTATCGTTGCTCTGATGTTTGACTAAGATAATTTTTTTTCCTAATGAAGAAATGACAAGATTAGTTGACATTACAATCATGGTGCAATTATTAGTGTTCATAAAGGAAATAAGTAGGAGCAGATCAAGGACAGGGCTGAACTTTCAAAGCAAAAGCAGAAGAACATGACTCTGCCAAGTCTCCTCACCATGGGCTGCCGAACCTCAACTTTGATGATATCCTCATAAATATCATCATCTTCATATGGCACACAGTCGTAGATGTCATCTTCCCCAACATCATGTTCACTATTGGAGAAACACACAGCAGTACATTAATATGGCAGGATTCAGTGAACTGACATGCACTTTAAATATTCATTTTCTCTTCATCTCCTTTTCTTTGCAATTCAGGTGCAGCCAGTTCATAGGTGCAAGCTACAGCAACTCAGTAACTCCAGTAGAGGTGAGCAACATTCACTAAATTTGGGGAGCAGGTACCCAGCTGACTGTAGCAAGCAAAAGGAAGGGGAGTGGATCCAGCCATATCAATCAACAAAGAGGAGGAGGCTGTCCCTTAGCACAAACACTTTACCACTGTGCCAAGGGGATCCTCTGCAATTTATTAAACAAAGATTTTATTCCATTTTGATGGGTCAACAGTTCTATTAAGACAAGAACAGTGTTGGCTCCTTCTTATTGGTTTCCTCCATTACCAGACCACCTCAGGTCCTGTGTGACCTGCCGTCCTTCAGTAGCCTGTCCCCCTCAGGATTCCTCAACATGCTACGAGGCAAGAATACAGCTGAGGACACGATAGGGCACAGGATTCACATATACTCTGTCCACAGGTCCCAGGGGGCACAAGCAACTTCATCAAGTTATCATTCAAGATGCTGTTTACTATATTTTTTGAAGTATGATGGTATATGACATGAAAACTGTTGGTGTTATCTTATTTCTCATGCGCTCATCACTGATCGTCTTAATTTCATGGATCTACATTTTAATAACCTACTACAACTTTGCTTAGAGGGAGGAATATGATATGACATGATGTGATATGAAAGGATGTCTTGCAAAATAAAATTAAAATGTTTCAACTTTTCAATTTCATTTTCTACTTTTAAAAAGTAAATAATTAAGAATCAGGACAGTGTCATATTCAGTTATTGGAGGCCAACAGGAAAGCCATAATAATTAATCAGAATGCATTAGAACATTTTGAAAACCGAGAAATTACATACTATCAATTTGACTACTATGAATCATACTCTATTTCATTAAGGGTAAAAAAATTTGTGGCAGACGGGAACCTGCCATGCCCACTCCTTGCATAGTTATATTGTCTAAACTAGGTTTCTTACTAAATAGTTGCTCCTTCTGGGGAGGAAAAATAACCAATCCTGTAAATTAACCGACTATTGCTCCCCACCTGCACAGTCCCTGAAACTGACACGCTGCCTGTACCACAACTTTACAATTAGTTAATTTCAAAAACACAAAAATGAATCCACTGTAATATCATAAAGGTGAAATGCACTGCTGATTTAAAAAGCATAATCGTTATATTTTAGCATAAATGTTGAACATATATAGCCAAATCACTGATCACAACAAAAATAACACTGAATAATTATTATTTGACTTTATATTTGGACAGTATAGATAGCAGCTAAATTCACCATTTCAATTAAAGTAAAATATTTCCTGTTTTATAATTATAGAGGGAACGAAAGCATTATTTTTTGAAGCTCCACTGCTATGTTCTTCATCGATTTCTCAGCTCCAGTCTGTCTGTCACCTTCTCCGCAGCTCATCTGACATCAGTCCATGACACTTCGCAGTTGCTCTCTCAGGCTGAAGAAGTTGTGCTTTACTGTCCTCGGTGTCTAAACCAGGGTGACAACTATGATATCTGTCTCCCACCCCCTGGGCATCAGCTGCATATCTGTCGTGTGCAGTGAGGCTGCACTCATCTCACGTGTGCCTTGAGCATGAGGAGACAGTTTGACACTGTGTTCCTATCGATTTCACAGGACCCTGTTGACAGACCTCAGTTATAATGGAGCGGTTGCTTATTTCCTCAGATTTTGGCTGTAGCTTGAGCACTTCAAAAACACCAGTGACTTTTTGGGCACCATCTATTTTTCAATAACAGCAACCTGCTCATCTGACACTCAAGGCAATTTCAGGCAAACATCAGCATGACAAGAAATGTGGGGAGTGAACATCACTGAAAGGAATGGCAGTCTCAGTCTTCTTTCTGCATTGGCCACAAAAAAAGCAGGAACCTACATAGTCTTAAAATGCCACATAACCTCAATCAATTTGCAGCTCAGAGAACCTTAGTGAAGCAGAGGAAAAATCATTTCCTCTTAAATAAAAAGAAAATGGCTTAACACAGGCAACAAAAGGCATCCTGTTTGCTCCTTCTCCATCCTCAAACAGATATCCTGTAATGCACAATGGATATTGATTTGAAGGGGTGAAATCTCAGTGGCTCCCACCTGACCTTAGCATGTTGCTGCTGGTACGGCTGAGGAACTGTGACCTGTCATATTGACTTTGCAGAGACAAAAACACAGGCCACACAATGGCAGGTTCTCACAGCAACTTGCAGTTATATTTTGGGAAAGTTAAATAACTCTTGCCGATTGGGACAAGCTGATTGTGAGGGCAAAGTTATTACAACAAATGGGCTTAAATTGTGTAATATTGCCATCTTATAGCATGTACCATCTAAACATTAATTTTTAAAAACAAATAACTCATCTAATGGTTAAAATGCTTATACTGAAATAATTTTTACAATGTGTTTTTGTGCACATATTAGTACATTAAGGAATTAAGTACAAACTCTTAGTATAAACCCAGAGGACCAGTTAAACTATAGAATGGCTATTGTTCAAATTCAGATATCTACACTGTAAAGAGCTGCCCTTGATGGGTTATTTGGGACTCTTCTACACAACCTACATAACACAAGAAAGCAGGAGAGAAAAGAGTTGGATGTAAAGTTCAACTGTTAGAACACCATTGCCTTTAAAAGTTTTTAAAAATACCAGAGGCTATGTAAATTGAGTTAAAAATCCAGGCATCAATAAACCAGTGGGATCATGATATATCCAAGATATAGACCCATCGTTTTGTTTGAAATGGAAACCTGTATAACCTATGGATCTTTGCTTCTCTAGACAGAGGTTAAATCTAGGCGGCACTTGAGAGGTTGTTCACGAAATTTCTCACTCCTCAGATTCCTATACCCAGGAGATTCCCATCAACACATCTGACAACACAGTTTCACACGTGGCTAATATGACAGTGAGCAGTAGGTGGAAATTTCACTAAGCAACTCTAAGTCCAGCTGAATTAACTGAGAATATACTGCTGAGATCTTCTGAACGCCTCTATTTACTTGATCAGACACTCCATTCCTCTTATGTTATGCTTTATGAATTGACAATGTGGCATAAATAAGTCAGTAAGTGGCAAGAAACAGGGAAAGAGGAAACAACAGCAAGAACCAGCCTTTTCACAATTGTTCTCTCTTCATAAACAACATTCACATATTCATTGCCCTGAAGTATCTGCTAAGCTCTAATTAATTTACAGGTCCCTTCATTTTACAATCAACACAATTTTCACTTGTACAGCTTTAAATAGCCAAGACACTACAGTGTCCAACTCACCCTCTCATGTCATCCATCCCTTTAGCATCAGAACCACTGTGTCAGCAATGTACATTCTGTGTGTGACACACCTATACAAGCAAAGATCAACGCAGAAATGTTCAAGATACTAAGTGGCCTTTTTTTGGTTATTGAACTTGACTATGCAAAAACCTCACTTAGGATGAGAAGTATTGCTGTGTCAAATCTCAAATCTGTGCCTTGAAAAATAA
Organism: Arapaima gigas; assembly: GCA_900497675.1. Taxonomy (NCBI): domain Eukaryota; kingdom Metazoa; phylum Chordata; class Actinopteri; order Osteoglossiformes; family Osteoglossidae; genus Arapaima; species Arapaima gigas. The sequence goes on along the minus strand of UFQX01000396.1, from coordinate 956,400 downwards.
AGCTGTGCATAAAAAAAAGAGGAGACAGTGAATCAAAGACAATGAGCTTTACAGATATAAAGATGAATATTTATATCATTTCATAGAAGAAAATATAAAAAATTTTTCCATACAACAGAGACTAAACAGGAACCCAAAATCCAGTCTGCTCTTTAATTTTGCAATAAAATCCTTATAGTGAAACGTCATATTTTGCTTTTAATAGAAGGTGACAAAAGTGGGTATATGCAGCTGGTCATTAGACTGAATTTAGTTTTAATTACAAGATGTTATGACATATTTGGTCTTTAAAATGATATCTATGGCATATGATGTGTAGATGCAGCCTGAAGAAGTCTTTTCCTTGTCACCAAGCATGAATGTGTGTCCTGATACAACCCAGATTATTTCTACTGTCATGGCCATTTCTGAGTGCATTTGCATGAGACGTGACCCTGTCTGGCACAATCGGCTCGCAGCCTTCTCAGTAAACTGCACAATGGCTGACACGGCGTCCATCAGTTTGATCTGCTTGTCACCTAAATCAGACAAGACAGTGTGGTAATTTATCTTATGAGTGTGGCGAGACACAGATACAACACAGGAGAAGAACCAAAACAGTGGTAAACAAACCACAACAATCAGCTTACAGGGCTTAAAGCTTTTCTAAGTATCAAGAGAGGAGTAGAAAAGACAGGCTGTAGACATGTATTTGGCAAAAATCCCTGAAGATTGCATTACGGTGCTAATTTAAATCATGGATAGGTAGTGTGAACAATGACACAATAGACCTCCAAGGCCATCCTGCTCATCCTTTGTAATTGAACTGGTGAAGCAAGACTGGGGGGGGGGGGGGGAAA
>UFQX01000396.1:841075-955528 GCA_900497675.1 Arapaima gigas | reverse complement strand
GGGGGGGGGGGGGGAGGGGGGGGGGGGGGGGGGGGGGAAATCACTGTTTAGAACATACACTTGTCACTGTTAAGGAAGTCTCCTGCAAGGAACAGTACAAATTTTGCAGTTGAAATGTGAACAATGAATCACTATGGTTTATGGGACTCTAGCAGACATTGGAATAAGTCAAAAACAACTGTTAACATAAAGAGAGAACAATCAAAGTTATGACAAATATATATTGAGGAACAGCAAGAGTTCATATCATTAGTCATTTACAGCACTATTATCTATGTGATGGCAAACAATGGCAAACAGGCATGCTAGATAATCACCCCATTAGCAAGTTTTTCTAACATTCCCTGAATGTCACGGGTCTCTCCATGCAGGAAGTATGTCTCATGGATGACACAGCATTGGACTGCTCAACAGTGTCTTCATTGTGGCAGTTTCTTTCCACTCACTTTTAGTCTAACAGAAAAAGCTCTGAGACACACAAAAGTTTTAACCCTCAATACCTTGTTAGTAAATCAACCAGTAATTTACAGTGTGGGTGGGTGTGAAGGACACCAGGTGTCCTCAGGTTCTGATGAACAACTTGGAGAGGACATTCCACCCTCATTCATTAGTCTTCTTCAGACATCTAGTTGTCTCATGGTTTCCATAAACTTCAGCTAACACCTCCCATTTCTAAGCACACTAGTAAACAAATCATGCCATTATTTCTTCATTTAGCCAACACATTTCTCCAAAGCAAGTTATAATGTTTAATTTTATACATTGAGCTAAAAACAATTATTTCCGCACTTACACAGCTGAGTATTTTTACTAGAGAAATTCAGGGTAAGCACCTTACACAAGGTAAGAGGAGAGGGGAATCAACCTGCATCCTCTAATTGTAAAGCAACAGCTCCAACAACTATGCTACCTCCTGCCCCATAAAGGAAGAGCCACAAATACTGAGTGTTTGAGAACTACATCAAATACTCTCACATGCTCACTTGTAGAAATGCAGGTGGTTTTGTCCGCTATTACATTCAGGGAATCGATATAACTGCACTTCAGTGAACTGCATGAGAGGAAGTCTAAAAGCATTGCCAGTATTTTTTCAATGGCAAGGTGTTTGTAAGGAGAAACGTGTTAAAAGACTTTAATAGTGATCCATGTCTGCCAATTGTAGGGTTTAAATTACAAATGCTCTCCTGCAAATGGATTCTGTGTGCAGAGAAGGGCTATTATTCAATACAGAAGGTAGGCTGAGTGTAACACGTCAGGCATGCTGTTGATGGACAGGGCCTGTGTTTGCCAAAAGTCCTGCATCTGGGGAAACTGTCTTTAAACAAAAAGAAAATAAACCTCAGTTTATTTACAAGACACCTAGTTCCCTGTGATTTGAATTTACATGGAAATTGTTTATTTAGTTTTGATGTTATAAAACATGTCTTGCTGCGGTTGTCTTCCTGGCAAGGGATCATGGGGATCCCAGTGAGCAATTAGTGATCTTCTAGACTAAGATGGACTTTGATTTTGAATATACACGTGAAGATAAAGAAAAGCAGAATTAACAGTTTGAACATCTGACTGACAAATAAATTGGAGCAGTGATTCAAATTCTGGTCCTATAAGTCGAGAGGCAAGGGATTTAACTGCTACACCACCGGTTGCCTGTCTTTTGCAGATCATATTAGCTAGTAGTGTAGAGGCTAAAGAAATGTAAAGGGATAATTATCGTCAGGTGGATAGCACCCAATCCCTATACATTGTATCTATCAGGTAGAAAATAGTGAAGTTTTCAGCAAAAGAGAAACTCACCAAAGAGAGGTACTTCCATAATGATAGCTCAGATTTATTTTTCCACTATTCTACTTCAGTCCTACAATTATTGACACAGGCTTAACTGCACCAATGCAGACAGTCTAAGCAGCATTAGGTTATTTTCACTAATATCTTAATTTAGCTTACCAGTAGCCAAACACAGTGCCAAATCATTTACTCTACTATTTTATTACATAAATTTCAGCTCTTTTCTCATTACATCTAGACCTTCCACCATATATGATCAGCTTTCATCACAAAGCTGCCATCGGGTAGTTATGAGAGATGATGCAGGGTGATTTAGTTGGACAACCAGAAATAAAGGGCAACCATCTTAGCACCACACAATTTATCAGCAGAAAGTATAGTACAGAAAGTACAGAAACCCCTAGTAGTTACAAGAAACTGACATATGAGTACACTAGGAGGAGTGTGCACTGTGTGACTGAACAAGATGTCCATCCTGAGATCTACGTCCTCCTGCACTTTATTACCCAACTGCCCCCAGGCCCCCCCAGCAGTCCCACACTCACTCGGCCAGCTCCTCCAGGCTTCGGTAAACATCCTCCTCGTTTTCTGCTGTGTCCTCAGATGGGAACGGCCTGAAACACAAAACAAAAACAAGAAGACACATGAATTAGATGTTTCAACAATTACACAAAAATACAGCATCTGTGCCTATATAGCTAAGTCTCTGTCTATCTGTCTGTTTATCTGCTTATTCTTTATGCACAGCTTTGTTTTTTAAGCCACAGACTTGAAATTTGACACAATAGTAATTCTCACCCTCAGTGAAGTTGCTGTGTAGGTCAAGTTAATTAAACTAAAAAAGTTCACTCGGTATCTTGAAATTTTCTTGAAATAAGGCTCGGAAAAGTGCATGTAGTTGCATCATGAGCAGAATCCAGTTACATCACAAGCAGGGGCTCTGACATGCTGACCAAAAGGCCCAAACATGACACTAACACACAACTCTCTTTTTCTCTTTCTGTCTCTCTCTTGCCCTCACTCACACACACACACAAATTTTGGTCCTATATATTTTATTTGGTGACATTTTATCAGTGCCTGCATATTACTATGGCCAGCATGTGCATGGCTCTCTGAAGACTGAGAAATGTGCAGTTATTCAGATTTGGTTGTTGTGGAGTGGAACACAGAAACAGTGGGTGCATTCTTAATCCTCAGCATCTTCCCCTCACAAATACATTGAGCCAGAACAAAACTAAAATCTGACAAGAAAAATTGACTACAGCACCATAAAAAGGGAATTTTAGGTTTCATAAACACCCTTGTTCTGGACCTTGAACAACAGGATTTTTAAAAAATATATATCGTTATTGTGCCTCATTTTCTCAAGTCTATAGTTCGATGTGAATGGTAACACACAGAAACACAGGATAAAACACAGGACATCCTGGGACACAGGATAAAAAAATCTCATGGTACTGGCATTTGTAATTAATTTACTGCAATAATTTTATGCCAACCCTTACCTTATTTTACATATTCATTAATTCATTTTATTTATGTCTACTAGAGACTTACTGTAATGTAAAAAAAAATCCTTAGTTTAACAGCATTTAAATTATTTTGTTATTCACTTCGTCATCTTGAATGATGCTGAAACATTTGCAAACATACCACTCAGTCTAAGAATCAAAGTAAAAAATTCGAATTGCTTTACTCCTAGTACTAGATTCGGCATCATTCGAGATGAAGAAAAATTTTACAAGTGCAGAATCAATATTGTAACAATAGCAAGCATGTGCCAAATAAAAACACTCTTCTATTTAAGGGAGTAAAAGGAATAAATATTCCCAGTTCATTCCCTCAGAGGTCAGGGTTCTATGAAGGGAACGTTTGGAGATGTGGCGATTCTAACATATTTTTGAACAGGGAGGTCCAAGCCGTTTTCTGCAAAAACACTTCTGATAGCTGCCCTTGTCCAGGATGACTCAGCACAAGCCCACGTAATGGAATAGAGGTGACCTTGGCCGTGCTTATGGTGCACGGAACCTGGACCAATCGTTTCCAGAGTAGGGACGATGTTGACCATGAACAGCACCCCCAGATGCTGAGTCCCCCCTACTGCTTGTTCCACTTTTGAATTTGGCTCTAGCAAAAGGGGATAACAGGTTTCCTCCTCAGGGAAAACTCAAAATGGATTGTTGCTGACATGATATCTAACTAGTTTTGTGAAAATAACTCTGCCCATCTGGTTCCACCTAGTCAGTGTCATGTTTTGTTCAAAAGCACAACTGTACTTTGAAACAAACACTTGTCCTTGTGACAGTTTGGTTTTTAACTTGTGTTTTCTTTTGGCAGCAGAGCCATTGATTGGCAAAAATTTAACATATGGAGCTCTCAAAAAACCATCCTCTGCAACAGTTCTCAAAATAAGACATTAAGCAAGTTAGGGCTGGCTGGAAGTGACATTTCCACCATCCCTCTCTAGACTTCCTGCGGCCTCAGCATCTGCCCCTGTCCTTTCTGTCAATCACCATTGCTCCTAATTAAGTCAAAGTGCCTTTCTGGTCCACAGAGATGCTCGGGTGTTATAAAGATAATGAATGGAGTGCAACGAGCGGGGCAACGAGGGTCCAGGGCTGTCTGTTGGATGAACAGACTGCCAGTGACGTGTGTTTGCACATTTGGGATGCTGCTGTTGGAGGAGAGGGGATTAAAAAAGGGAACCAGCTTCAAGTAGGAGGACTGCTGTACAGAATACAGTGCCATAACTATGTCTTCTATTATTATCATCATTATAATTCCTTGTTTGGCCAAAGAATTTATCTGAAATGTCACATAAAGCCAGCAGTTTTACAGTCTTTCCTCTATTTAGACAGTTTAGTATTTATTGAAAAGTTCAGGTCAAGTACCTCACTCAAGCACACTACAGAAGTCAACCTTCAGTACTTTGCTTAATGGGAAAGAAGAATGGAGGAATTAAAGTCATGTGTTGGAGACATAAATCTGCCTACATGCATCTGATTGCATGGGTATCTGTGGTTAATGTTGGCATTTGTACAAGACAACATATATGTACTTGGCTCTTATTATGCTGTGAATACACTAAGAAAGTGATTTACACACACCTTCTGTGGTAACTGAAAGAACAGTTCTTTTTGGCAGTGATCCATCAGTCATATGTTTTATATTCAGAATATGACACATGTTCACAATGCAAGTGTCTTCACATTTAAGTACTTATATAAATATATATATATTGCGAAGAAAATCCCTGTAATGTCTGCATAGCTCATTCATATTCTGTCTTACTTTTGTGAAGGTCCATCCAGAGGGCATTTCTTCTGTCAGCTGTCTGAATAATTTCCTATAATCTACTTGGATAGTGCCAGACTCATGTCATCCAGGAGCTAGGTTACAGCTCTTAGCAGTTTATTCAGTAACAAGTAAAACCCCACAGTTTGTTTTACTGGTCTTATTTTTCTCAGCTTAATGTGGTCATATTTTTCAGTGACTGTTAATATTGGTGTCTATTTGCAATGTCAATGAAATTTCAAAATTACATTGATTTTTAATAATTAGGCTATGTGTCTGTTTTTACAGCCACTAAAAATCTCGATATTGGTTGTATAGATATTGGTTACTGACCTTCCTTATATACACACAGTACACTAAACTAAGATTTGCTAGGTGAAGAGGAACTGTCCCTAACATGCTTTCACTTCACAGATAAGCACCTCATTATCATGTCTCACAAGGTTAAAGGTTACAGTCTAACCCATTTATCTGACACGTAACCTTTTGTCCCCATATGGGTCATTATGAGTGAGACAAAAAGGATTTAACTGTTACAAAACACCAGGCATTCAGTAGCTATAATGGAGCCAATTGATGCGAAAAGACCATCAAGATCCTTTATTCCAATAGGTTGCTGTAGGTCTCTCTCACTAGAGTGTCTTTTAACTGACATTACCAGATTTTTTAGAACGTACACAGGTTGACTAAGCACATACCTGATTCCCTTCAGATGAGCAATGCAGTGATGGGAGATTCGGGACAAGCAAGAGATAACCTAGAAGAAGAAAAAACACCTGTTAACATTGCATTGGAGGTTTTTGTAATTAAAGTAGTAAAAAAATATATAAAGTGCAAGAGATCTGCTTGAGTTGGGAACCCAACATTTTCAGGCTACAGGTAAATTTTTATGTCACTTCTATTCAATCGAACATGACAAACCCAAGTGCCCATTGGAGCTTAAACCAACCTCTACTCAGTCTGAGTAGATTCTGCGTTTTCCTGTGTTTGTGTCGGTTTCCTTCAGGTGCTCGACTTTCCTCCCACAGTCAGACATGCGATTCAGACAAGGTGTTGACTCTAAATTGCCCTTAGTGTGTGTTTGCATGTTTTACTGCTCTGGTGTATAGATATGTGAATAACTGTAGGGAGTTTACTGTTGAGTGCTACAATCACCTTGGATAAATGTGTCAGTTAAATGCTACATAGTAGTTGTTGTATGACACTTTGGAGAAAAGCATTCACTAAATGAGTAAATGTAAGAAAGAAAAAAGCCAGCAAAACTCCGTCAAGTGCATAACTTCCGGTTGTTAAGCCAGCAAAAGGCACTTCAGATTACTACTAGTGATTAAAAAACTTCTAGATAGGTAGCCATTAAAAGTATTACATAAAAATTATACAAGCAAATCCAAAGAAATTATCTATGCAAAATGAACTAGATGAACAATGTGCAGCTCCTGCTTATATTTTGTTTCACACTTATGAGTAAACTGATACAATTTAACGGAACACCAAGTGACAAAGTCTAACTGTGAAATGTAAATTAAGCTGTTTTTCAGAACTGTGACTCCCAGCTTTGGCGGAGTAAGTTCAGCAGTGACAACAGCAGAGCAGCTGGGGGTGGCGTTTCCATAAAGAACAGCAGGGGTCTGCAGAGGGTCATGTCACGTACTTTGCCATTGTGCAGAAAAGCTCGCCCCTTACGGTCAGCGTTTGGCTGCCACTCCAGTGCTCATCAATCTCCCGTTGCCAGGCTTCTTTAATACCACACTCAGACAAAATTCACAGTGGAATTCCTCCACATTTTCAGGCTTCTCACAGACTTAAAAGCCCTGATTTGATATCAGGGTGCTGCAAGAAATCCATTCTCTGAGTCCAGCTTTTCACATTGACGTTTATGTGTTTTCGTTCCACTTTCTGCCCACAGATGCTTTCATTCCCTTTGGCTTCTAAGGCAAACAGTTTGCTATTGATTTCCACTCATGGGATTGGGAGCATCAGTTCAAGGGGAAGGCATTAGCCTCCCATTAGATACAGAGTTTATCGCTTCCCTGGAAGAAACCAGTCTCTCAACCACAAATAGAAAAAAGAGACCACTTCTAAACTCTTTCTTCTCACTTGTAAATCATTTAAAATATTCAAGATTATGTTTGAAGTAGAATTTAACATTGAGAGTATAAGTATTCTTCCATCTTCTACAACAATAACAACTGATCATGAAATAAGCAAATGTAGGAGATGGAGAAATACACTTTAAATGACTCAACAGCAAAACAGACCCATGCAATATTAACAGGCCATTTGTTTAACAAGTGCTCACGCACCCATTAGGTTCTGTTCCCTCCCGATTTACAAGGAGAAGACCATTTAGGAAAGCTTTCACTTTCACTTCAGAGTCGCTTTCCTGCTTCTTACATTCTGATGTTACTACTTCTTGCAGTTAATGTGTAACTAAACTAACTGAACTTGCATAAACTTCTTATCAGCTCAGCAATTAAGGTAAAAGACACACTCGATTAACACATCTATTTATGTAAAAACAACAACAAAGATATATCAAAATAACAAAAAATAAAAACATAAAAATAATATTCAGAGGCATACAGCTCCATTCCTGACATGGGAAACCTGCTCCATGCCACATTCAACAATAAAATTTCCTTCTCTCTTCCACTGAAATGTTCTTTGTGGTAGCATTGCACCGGTTTGTTTTGTATTACTAAGCCAATGAAAAGTCCAAACAAACTCGACAGTTCTTTGAAAAACAGTCTCATTGTTTTAGAGTCAGGAGGAAGGATACGACCACAGCCCTTTCAGAAACACCACTAGGGGGCGGTGTTCAATACGATCTCTTTGTCACTGCAATGGTAACGTGTTATGCCAATCTTACCCAGCACACCTTGGTGCTGCTGCTGCTCAGCTAGGTTTACTATCACTGCAATGTGAAGTGGCTCTTGGCAACTGCTGATCTGAGCGATGGACAATAGAGACACGATAGCTAATCAAGCAAAAATTAAATACAGAAAAACCAAACTGAACCGCTGCATCACAAACATCCTCAAATTTATACAGTTAACATGTTGCTTGTTACTTTTCAGTCTTTAGTGCCTTTTTATTTGGGACAGGGTGATTTTTGCTGAGTAATAAGTGAATTAAAAAAAATCAAGCAAATCAAACAAATTTAACAGGACAGATGCAATTCTGGAAGGTTCCATGGAGAAATGGATTTTAAAAGTTAGACATGCTGGGCACACCATATATGATGTGTGTTTGAGTCAGTTTCTTCAACACTGATCAATAAAGAAACCCCCCTCAACAATGCACTGAGGTTGATGACACAACCCCCCCAGGCCTGCAACTGGGCACCCTGCTGGAGAAGAGGGATTTGCACACTGCCAGAGAAGAGGAAGCCAAAGAGACCACCATCACTGTGCCAGTTAACACATTACTAAGGAGGTGCAGATTTGAGGAAAAAGGAGCAAACAGACTATGAGGGGTTTGTACACACTGTGGTGGGGATTCCCGTATCATCATACATGTAACCCACGGGTTGGACCTTTCGGATCACTGGTTGCCGTCCACAGATAACGCCTCAGCTGGCTTAATCTCAATAGGCATTTCAATTCTTGATGGTAATGGTTGTTGTGACAGAAACTGGGGACAACTTTGTGGAGTACGGACACTGGATACACACGAGCTGCAAACTGAAAGCTGTCAGTTCACATTCTTGGAGGTCCCTTACTGAACCCTTGAGAAAGCTGTCTAATCTGAGTAGCTCCATTAAAATATAACTGAGATACACAAATTTCTCTGGGAAATTGAGCCAAGAATCAAAATACTAAATAACACAAAATTATGCCACAGTTGGTTGGGTTTTAAAGCTCTCTTAAAGCTCTCATGGATCAGAGAGCTAAATGTTCTCAAATGACTTTACAAACTGGAAGGTGTATGAATAAATTGAAATGTGGCTTTTTAATGTTCAAGTTGAGAAGCTGATACAGTAATTTGTCAAAAGTGCAAAATAATGCCTGTGCTTTGACCCCTCCCCAGATCCCACTGAGTAGGGGCACTCACCACAAGGCCAGTTTCTACACATTCACAATATGCAGTCAGAGGAAGCAGACTGACAGCACGTATGCCTTTCCCCATCACTGCTGATGCTTCTATCACCTCGGCATGTGAGTGAATCAGCAATTGCACATCTCCCTGACTCATGTTTCTTACTGTAAGTGTTTAGCATTTTTGCCGATTATGCCCAGAGCTCAGCCCTGAAGCTGCAGAAAGCATCAAGAGCAACAGCAGTCATTGAAGCACACAAACAACATGCAGTCAACAACATTTAAAAATGTACAACATTGCAAAGTAGACAACTGTATCTGAGGTTAGTTGCATTCTGTTTTGCATTTACCGCTTTTTTTCCTCAGTGAAGTCCAGTGCTGCTTGATTCAATGACCAAAGTTATTACACAGGGCTCACATACAGAACACTTGACCTTATCTGACCAAGGTGCAGCGCTGACAGGTGACGTGTGTGGTCCAAGGGAAAGCAGGGCAGATTTCTTCTAAACAATACCTCCATTTTTGCTATCCTATGCAAAAGAAATGCTGTTGCTCTTGTGGCTGAGGGCAAAAAAAGGGGCGAAAGTGTACTGTCCATACCATGATCCTCACAACCAAGGTCACAATGGTCCAGAGCCTATCCTGGAAGCTAGCACTTTGGAATTCAGCAATTTTTTCTTTTATTCAAATCAATTTGATAACACAACTGCATTGAGTTTGCTGATGGTTTATCATCAACTTCAACTTAATCTCTCCATGACCAAGAGGCATCTTCATCCTGACTACTTAATCCAGGAGTCAGAAACACTATACCAAAGAAGACAATTTGCTTATTGCTCACCATTGTGTAGTGTCACTTGCAAAAATGCAATTCTTATGCGCCAGTAGTAACTGTCAGCTTTAACTGTTTTCAATTATTAAACATAATTTTCAGTTGCAAACGACAAACAAGAAAAGCAGAATACTTAATACTCACTTTTCCTCTGTACTCATAACGTCATTATCCTCAGTCCATTATTAAAATCTAAGCTTGAGAACTGTAACTGGTCAATGGTTCTGTGATAAAACCATTATGTAGACTAAGCACCGCATGTCCAGTGGTCTTTAAGTTGTCCAATTTATCATTAAAATGAAAAGAAAGTACAGTAACACTTCAGCTACAGTTTCTGTACTGCACTACACTGCACTGAAACCAAAGTGGCATGACATAATAGTGACCACATAAATAGTGCAGTGAGCTGTGATCCCACGTTAAAGGCCACATATTCCACTTGTGTTTGAGAAATATCAGTTTTTCAGCTGTGTTTGGCTTCAGTCTACAGTGTCGAGCCACTACCAACTGAGCAGCAACATAAACAGCATAGATACACAGATACTACTATGGTACCCAGCCAGAACTGGCCTTAATCTTGGCAGCATCCAGTCCAGATTTCTGGGGTATATAAGCCTCTCACATTTTATCTGTTCTACATTGTCCAGTTTTCTAAATACAAATCTTTTAGAGAGATAACAGATATTGTTGTCCATAGGAAATTGAAAAGCCTCAATCTCAGGTGACCCTAACAGTATAACTTTATGTGTGAAAGGAGAACTTTATTTTCTGGCCAAATTGCAGGGTCAGTAGTATCATATAGGCCTAATAAGGATGGTGCAGCCCTTATGTAATCAAAAGGTAGTGTCTTTATGAGTTGGCAGTATTCTCATCTGTAAAAAGATAGGTCTTCAGGTTCAATAAGCACTTTAGTCTGCCCAGTGGATGGTTCTTCCTCTTCATAACCAGTATACCTTCTTTTTGAAGGCTAGGTTCTTCATTGTGAATAAACTTTTTAAATAGCTCCAAGCTTGGTACTTCTTCATGACCTGCAAAGCTCCTTTCAGAAGGCTCAGGTACTTGTAAAGATTTTCCAGGCTTCATGCAGCTTTTCTGCTTCTGTCCTACTCTCTCTGGCTTCCTCTTCTGGTTTTGTGCTCCAGATAACTTTTTGCACCCATTTCTTCATTTGTACATGCAGATATTGGCATGTAAAATGAATACTACTGCTCCCATAGATAATCTATAGAGAAAAATAGCAAAATCTACTTAAAATAATCTTAAATAAAATTTTATTTTTATTTTTAAATAAAATATATTAAAAAAGTACTCCACTATACCATAAAAAGATTTTATTGTAAAAGTGTCATTTGCTGTAAATAATAAAAATGTAAACATTTAAAATGAAAAAAATCTGTTTGGCAGCCCTCTTGGACTGTTCTAAAGCCAGCTCTGTGCACAGATTAGCACCGGAGGTCTCGTCTGTCTGACCTTCCAGTAGTCATACAAATGGTTTCCAAGAAATCTGATATCTTTAAAATTACTGGCATTACACACAAATAGTAACATATGTTTTTTTCCAAAATCAAATAAATTTGAAGCGATTAGTTGAAACCAAATTGACCAATGTGCACAGCACTACTGGAAGCATACGGAATGAAGTAGGGATGCTAATAACAGAGCAATGCATACACACTCATTCACTTACCCACATACTCAAACAACAGGACAACATTTAGTGTGACCAATTTATTTGCAACATGTTTTTGAAATCAGGGAGGAAACCAGAGCACAGAGGAAAGCCACATGAATAGGAGAAGAGCATACAAACTGCAGAGACTGAACTGGATTCAAACAAACACACAGCCCTGACATTGTGAGTCACCAGCACTTCTTCCTGTTCAGTCATGCAGCATCAAGTATATTAACTACTTCACATGTATTATTATTACCTGAGTTACCTAATGCAGCCTGGGTCAAAAAGGTGTAGCGGTGGAAAGGTAAAAGTAATAACACATTATATAACGCCCAAGCTGCAATATGATTAAAAGGGGTTGCATTTAGTACATTTGTATTTTTAGTGCTGTAAGACAGATGAACACCACAAAGAATAACTCACATGCCAGTCACAGTCAAGTGCAAAAGAAAAAAATAAATTCTATATGGACAAACTTTACCAATATCAAATTATGTGTGCAGTGCTCTATGTATAGGTCATATAATTTATTAATTTTTACATTTTCTTACATATAACAGCTACTGACTCCTGTGGTCAAACACACAGATAGCACAGACAGCAACACATACACCAGCCATAGTGATATGCATACAGTAATAACAAATATATCACCAAACTTTATTACCTTTAAACATGTTGAATTTAGCACATTTATCTATGTGTACAGAATGTATCACCAGACTTTGTTACTTTACACTTAACTTTACACTTTTTAGAATCTGGGTAGGGGTGTTTGTGTTTGTTTGTGTAACAAGAAAATCCATCAGTGTCTTTACTTACTCTCTAGTAGTGGCATTACCCCTGCTCCACTAAGCCTTTTGAGAAAGTTAATATTTTTTTTAAATTGTAAGTAGCCTTTCTGGAGTTTAATGAACTTGCCTTTTAAAAAACCTCTCCTGGGTTGAGAAATATCTGTGTGCCAAACTTCAAGTTTGTAGCTTGAAAAACAAAGCTATGCTTAAAGAACAAACAGACAGACAAACAGATTGAGCTTCATAGATATAGAGATGTTAGTAGGTTGTAGCTTCACATGACCCACTTATATTGAGCAAGTCAAAAGGCAGACCAGCTGTAAGAATTCCTTTCACATTAATTAGTCTCCCTTCCTGACATTCTCAACTTTACACCCCTATCATCCTCAAACAAAACTGAAGAAAACATGCCATATTACTGTGCAACCATGGCTCTGGGTAGCCTATTTTTTCAGGACTGTCAGGATTTTTACGAGCGTGTTTTACACTAAGTTGCCTGTTTATTAAGTATACCAGTCTAGTTACATGTTGCACCTCCTTTGGCTATCAAAAAACAATGAATTTGTCTAGGCATGGATGTGTGATACAGGACTGCTGTTGTAAGCAGAAATGATTATGTTGTGCAGTTGCAGGATAGCTACACAGTCTTGCTGCAAACAGCCCTTTCCACCTTATTCCAAAAATGAATAGGAGAGATTTAGGGACTGTGCAGGCAACTGATACAATGAAAACTTGCTTTGATGTTCCTGTAACTATGCAGTGACAATACATACCTTGTGACACGGTGCATCTGAGTGTGTATAAACTAAAGCCATGAAGGGATAAACTTGGTTAGCAACAAAGTTCAGATATGCCATGCTTAGTATGTGCTGGAAAAACATTCTTCACAGCATGACACTGCCACTGTACTGTTGACACCAAAACAGGGTACCTCCATGGACTTGTTGCTTGCACTAAATTCTGATCTGTCCATTAGCATGATGCAAAAGGAACCTGGATTCTTCTGACTGGGAAACTTTCTTCTACTCCTCAGTGGTCCAGTATTGATGGCCCTGGGCCCACTGGTGCATTTACAGCACTGGCACCAGACATGGTCTTCAGCTCTTGTAGCCCATTCAAGACAAAGCTATATACATAAATTTAATTAAGGGTCTATTGCAACCAGCCATGAAATTAATTTACAGTGACTGGATACTTGTGATATGGAGTACTAGAAAAGGATGCAGTAAAGAAGTTGGGGAGAATCTGGGGTGCAAATGGTAGACACCGTGAGTTCTGAAGCTCGATGATGGGATGTGCTCCCTGGTCAGACCACAGCCCCCAAAGAGGAAACTGTACATCTCCTGCATGCAGATGTTGAAAGCTGTACTTGCTGCAGTGGGGGACGGGGGGCCAGACAGTGAAAGGAGTTTTGAAAACCTGTCCCTGGACAGAGCTCTGAGCTGTAAGTGAACACTAAGCTCTACATTTGTTGCAAAACACACACATACATACTCAGGATAGCACTCAAACGCACATTAACAGACAAGACATACAGACCAAAAAATGATTAAAGACTGCTTAAAAAATTGCAAAAATATATCCTGAAAAATACAATGAAAATGTAAACTAAATTTCCCATTACCTGAATACAAATTGGCATGTCACTTTTTTCCAGGGTGCTCTGATGCGACCAGTTTGAAACAGGGTTAAGAGAAATACTGCAGACTAAATTAAATGAAGAACCTCCTGAAAATGTTGTTTCTTCAGAGAAATTTCAGGGATTGAGCACTGACCTTCAGGCTGCTGCTGTAAGTGAGAGCACATCTATGTGTTCCATTGAACGAACGAGCTCCTCCCTCACAGAAAGATAATAATAAAATGGAAAAAAAACAGTTATGGATTTGGATAGTGTGTTATAGAACATTACCACCCTGGATGGAAATGACTCTCCTCCCATTAAGACACTTAACCTGAGCTAGACTATACAGTAAATAAAATATATGGGTCTCATTGTGCATCATGTAGTTCCTTATATATGTTATCTAAATACACAAGAAAATGCAAATAAATAAACCAAGTAAGTTTTATTTACATTTTGTGTCTTTGGTACAGCATAAACCATACCTGAAAACGCAATGATTTTGTGTACTCAAAATATGACATTTCATCAAAAACGCAATGGTACTAGCATAATAGAACTATTTGGAGGAGGTAAAAGGAGCTTACAATTCCTTAAAAGCCACATAATTAAAGGAACACCAGCATTTGTCTCTCTAGAAATTGTTAGTGACCCCTGATAAAGTGCTTCACTTGGAAAAAAAGAAGAAAAATGAGGGAGGATGAATGAGTTGTTTCAAGACTCCTGAGGATACACAGAAAAAGACTCAACAAATGAGAACTGCCTTCTTTCCACTTAGATATGTAAAGAGAAAATGAAAATGTGTGTGAAATAATGTAACCACTACTCTGGGATTGTGAGACTGTTTCATGCCAAAAGATGTCTGCCAAGACAGTGAGATGGGATACCATCGCAGTGGGTGAAGTGTTGTGAGGTGTAAATTAGAGGCTGCTAGGTCAAGTACTGCCCTATTTATGGGGGGGCATTCTGGAAAAGGTGACAGGTGACCATCCTGGAAGATAGTTAGGGAAGGTAGGGGGGCTGGGGACAGAGTAAAAATATATACTGCATACAGTCAGATTGGCACACACAGCCTGAGGACAGAAAGAATACAATGAGAAAGTTGTAGTTGGCTTAACAGAGAGAAACAGCAAAATGCAGGTAAATCACTCCACATCAAAATAAATATTCTATATTTGAATAAGTGCCCATAAACAATCCACACTGACCAACCACAAAACAGCAACATTTAATGATTAAATGCTCAACAAAGGCAACAGATTTCAGACAGATGTTAACGCAACAAAATGTTAACAAAATGATTAATCTTTCCTGAACTTAATTACAACAAATGATTTTCTTTGTTCACACACTTTCTGCTCACACTGTCATTGCTGGGTGGATTTACATGTGTATTTGGCTAACACCATCAATGCCCCAATGAGCACATACAAGCCTGTGGGAAGTTTGGGTGTAGATTCCAGTGTTTGGGCTTCAGGACCAAGGCTTATAGGGACAAAACAGAAGCTAAGAAAGATGCTTCAGAGCTGTTTCCCAGTGGACACGGCTCTTCCAAGGACCAAGCAGGGATACAATATGTTGTTTCTCTGCATGTCTGCTCTGCAATCTGCCATCAAAATACACAGAATGACTTCTGGTATCCAGAGTCCAAGCCAACTATTCACTGATGCAAAGAATCCTTAGACCTCAAGTGGGGTAACCACAGTCCTCTAGGCACACAGACACACACATACTCCTTTTCAACAGGCCTTTCAGTCTTCAAACAGTCTGTACTCTCAGTTTGGGCCCTTTGCAGAGAGTCAGTCTCATGCATCCCTTCACAAATCACAAAATTTGCAGAAAAAATTAGCCCAGTGCCAGAGCTCTTGCAGGGTAACTGGAGACAGCCTAACTGCAGCCAGAAAAGAGTACATTTTGTGTGATAAACAGGAGTACAAGAGCATGGGTAATTTCACATTAAGGGCTAGGCTTAGTTTTAAATAGCGCTGCAGCATCACCCCTGATGGCCTGATCATTTATTAATGCTCGTGTTGCAAATCAGCCAGAGCGGGAAGAGTTCAGAGAGAAAAACAACCACTTGGAAGTGTGAAGCAAGTGTTTTGGAAAGGAGTGCCACTTCACTATAGTGTGACTGAGTTGTGTGTGGCAGTGTTTATTTTAACCTTTTTCAACACTGCAGACAGAGAGCGCCTGAGTGGAACAGGTCTTCATGCCACGAGGATTGTTTTTCCCCCCAACAGTAAATGGTGTACACATGCTGTAGGCAACAAGGAGAAATGGAAACACTTCAAAAGTAAATCAGCGTGATCACTAACAAATATTCACAAAAGAAACAAGTAAAGAAGTATTAATACTAATAAAAGCATCTAGCTCTCTCAGTTTTCATTTCTCATTTGTTTCCTAGACAAATGTGATGTGGTAAGAAGGTCTGCACCCTCTGTCCACCTCCCACTGGCATGCATCAATAAACTGTAATAAAATGACTTTATAACAAATTTTCATTTTGATGCAGTAAATATCATTTCATTGTAATCAAAGACAATATCAAACCGGAAATGCCCCCTCCAAATAACTCAGCAAAGGGCACATATTGCTCAGATTTTCCCCTTGGAGGGGCTGTGGGGGAAAAATGAGTTGAACTATTAATTGTGCATAGTTATGTGCAAACAGCTGTGTGTTAACAGAATGAGTTCTTTCCAGCAAAGTGACCCGGCATCATGCCCTCGCAGTCCTGCAGCTGAAAGTCTACAGCTTGACTGTCTGGGTAACTTAATAGTGACAGCATCCTTTAGAAAACTAACCAAAAACACGATGCTGAGCCACTCGTCTGTGATGCTGTGCATCACTGGCTTCCCGGCTTTATAGTGACTACTCAGGGCCTCTTGAAGCCTACTGGAGCCTGTCAATTGATCCAAATCTTCTCTACAAACCCCCCCAGGGAGTCCACACATCAGACAGATGCTCCCAACAAAACTGAAGCTTCACATGTCAAAAAAAAAAAAAAAACAGAAGTACAGAAGCAACCATGGGCTTTGCTCTCACACATGCACACACACAAATGCATCAACAAATACACACATGTGCATGCACACACACATGTGCGCACATACACACCCACCTCCTCACACACACACACACACACACACACACACACACACACACACAGATTTCAAGTGACCTCTTTTGTCAGCACAACAGCAGTGTTCACACACTATACCTGATGCTGTTGTTTATGAATTTTTGTAATTCTGCTCTGACGTCAAAGAATTCTTGTTTCCATAGAGGTTCATTTTAATGCTAGTTACTGTTGACAGAACCTGACCCTCTGAATGACTGTTCAGAAGGTAATGGCCGGCTGCTGAAAAGCAGTTAATTGACAAGAAACCCTCGTATTTGCCAAGTGGATTGTTTCATAATAAGACTTTTCAGTTATAAAGACAATATCACGTAAAAGATAATCATGTAAGAGGTAATACTGGGAATTCAAAAAGGTCCTTTAATATTTAATGCATTTACACTACACCTTCAAAGAACAGTAACTATTTCATCAGAATCTAGTATTCTGGTGTTTTCTTCAAAGCTCCCAGTTCCCACCTGGTTGTGACTAGTGTTGGAACCCTTAAAAATACAATCAAGATCATGTCATACTCTCACCATGTAAGGAAGCCCATTTATCCATATATTTCCTCAGGAATAAGTGTAAGAATCTAAAGAAAGCTCTTGTTTCTCAAACAGAGAGTGTTTGGATTTGTATGTAGCTGTATTGACAATATTGACTCCTGGTCCCCCAGGAAACTAACAAGAACAACAAGTTCAAAAGCCTGGTGCATTTATAATTTCAAACACAGTCCTTTCAGGTTGCTTTCATGGTTGTTATTATAGCTAATTCCCATCTCTGTGAAAGGTACAGTACATGTAGGTTCTATACTTTCACAGATTTCAAACTTTAGGTGGTCAGCAACATGGGTGCGGCATGTAACCACTGTGCTAGCAGAACTGCAACTGCTCTTCACAAGCTTGGCTGCATGACACCTGGACGCTATGAACAGTTGTTTGGGGATTGAGAGACTAATAAAAATACATGGGAGAACAAAGAAGCAGAAAGCCATTTCAAAAACAATGGCACTATACCGTAGAGGCAACCGTCCCTGGAGACTCACACAGGCGGGGTGGGAGGAATGGTGCCTCTGTTTCCTCCAACAGATCACAGCAAAGAGGGACAGATGCCAACAGCAGCTCCTCACAAGCCGCTCTGGCAAAGGATGCTTTTTGCCTGTACAGCTAATGAGCAGTTAGTGTTGTAGTGCCCTGATGAGAACAGGCTGCAGTTGTTTACCAGGCAAAATGCATCATATGCTATGGGAAGGCCCATAGGTTTGAGATGGGTAAGAGGCAGGAAGATAAGCCAGGCTCATCTAGCATCACTCACTACTTTGATTCAGCCTCTAGACTTTGGGCTGTTCTAGAGAATTTTCCCACATAGTACACAGGGGTTTACAACATTTGGTCAAAATGTATCCCTATGGTACTGATAGTCATCCATAACATAAAAATCACTGTGAGAAGGAAATTGCAAAGGTTCTTTTTTGCCCTTCATTTCAAGATGCTGTTTCAGATAAAAGTTTCAGGAATTTTTTTCCAGTACAATTATCCAAAACAATATATATTCAGCAGTCTTTAATGTGTCACAAATAGCTGATATACAGAGGTGAAATACAGACAACAGAACCTTGTTTAGCCCTGCAGGAAACATTGGGAGGAAAAAAAAACCTTTCAAATTTAGAACAACCCCTCAGAACAATAGTGGCCCTCTCAAATTCCCAGCAGTGAAACATTCAGTCAAGTGAGGACAGTGTTCTCCACAGGAAATTCCATTAAGTCAGGGGTTAGAATAGGATGCACTTTAACACTGCTGCTTGGCACTGAGCTACACTATGGCTCCATGCAAACAAAAATTCTACAACTATACAACAATGCCTCTTCATAGTGCCATGTATTTTTCACATTACTTTTGTTTAAAGCACAAACAAAATTCTGTAGAACGGATATGTACAAATAATCAAAGTGTATTATTTATTATTCAGAAGCCTTAATTTTAAAAAGTTACAATTAAAAGCCTTTGACCCATGCATCCTTGGTGGTATTGTAATATTAAAGGACAGATTCTGACATGCATTTTTCTGTATCATTCTTTCAGATGTCTTTTACATTGAACAAGGGCAAAAAAAAAAAAAAATCACAGCTATAAGATAAGTAAATAGCCAAAGGCAGACGTTTGGGTATTTTGTTTTCCTTGAAGCTTCTCAGCTGAAACCAACTCATCATTGAATAATCTTGCAGGAAAACTGGGTTTTTCTTTCTGGGAAGATAAACACAGATCACCTCCCTCTAAGCAATCCCTATCAAGACATTTGAAGAAGACACAATGTAATCTATTATAAATTCAATATGGTTAAAAAAACAACAAAATATGAACTAATAAACTAACTAATTAACTATATTGATTATCTGGATTCATGTCACCTGTGTGATCACTAGGAAACATGATACTCAGAAGAAAGTTAAACTAATATCATCTAGCGTGTGTGAAATGTGGGCAGGTTTCCAAGGCAGCAAGTGCAAAAGTTTAAGCCCTATTAAATGACCTCAGTGTTGCAATTTTTGAACTTTCTGGTTCAATGTAGTAAAATAAAGAGTCATTTGTAGAAGAGTTATACCAGATGAAATAACACTAATGATCTGTTTGTCGTATCTGAAAACGAGCCCTTCTCCTACGCAGGCCCAATCAATTGCTATTTGCATGACTTTATTAAACATAGTACAGTGTTTTGTAGTGTTCCACTTGATTTTTTAATAATCTGGAACAGTCCTGAATAACTGACGATAAAATAAGCAACATCCTTCATTCTTGGCAGCAACTCAGCAGTTCCCTGCCCAAACATGAATTTGCCATTTGCTGCCTCTTCTATAAGAGCTTCAGTGTTTTTTTGCTGCCGTAGCCTGCATCTGCTGAGCCACATGTAAGACTTTCCAGTTCAGTCCACTTTCCGTAACCCTTCGGCTCTCCAGACCACCCTAGCAAGGGTGAACTGCTATGTCCTGAAGGCAACACCCACTGATCTCAGAAAACAGGGTTGTGTCATTTTAGGGAACTTAATGCAGAGGAAAAAGTCAAATGACTGAGAAGTGTCAAGTCAAGACTAATCTTTTCATAGCTTATGAAGTCAAGAAGATCCAATTGCATGACAATACATAAATTCAGTTACAGAAAGCACTCCAATTCAACCAGAGGTACAGTAACAGTAGCAGGAAGCTGAAAGTGGAGAACACAAAGCTGGGGATTACAAATGGACTACAGGTAGCTTATGCCAAACTGGAGCTCTCACATCTGATGCTTCCTTTGCATAGCTATGAACGGAAAACGGTCAACATAGCACCTTACCTTATGCTTTGAAAGGATGAACAACTACATGTTTCTGAAGAAATCAGGGAATAAGGAGAGAATGTGTACAGGGAAGGAAGTTTTTTGAAAGGGACCACTGCAGTCAAAAGAGCAGCACAGTGGCTCAGTGAGTAGCATTGGTGCCTCATAGCGCCTAGGCTGGTTGGCTGTGATTGAATCCAGCCCAGTCTCTGTAAAGTTTGCATGTTCTCCCTGTGTCTGTTGGGTTTTCCTCTTACAGACCAAAGATATGTGTTTCAGGTCTTTGGTCATTCTAAATTGCTTGCAGTATGTGAATGGTGTGTGGTCACTCTACAACAGACTGGTGTCCTATCCAGGGACAGTTTCATGGCTTTCCATCTGTTACTTCTCAGATAGGCTCCGAATTGCCAAAATTCTAATCAGGATAAAACTGCAGCCACAGTCTATATATGATACTAGTAATCTCAAGCAAAGGCTTATGCAGTGAGACATCTCCAATCCAAAAAGATGGCTAAAAAAGAAAGGAAAAAAGAGCAACCCATTTCCACAAAAACAAATAACTTGTAACAGATTTCCCATGAGATGAAATTCGTATTTGCTAGTTCATGTCTGAAATTGTCCACTGGCAGTTAATGCAGCAATATTTCTGCTCCAGCAAAGTGAAGACCCTAAAACACTGTCAGTGAAACACCAACTTAAATGCTTCATTCTGTTGTGTTCATGTCAGGTTATGCCTTGGGCAACTGGAAAATGCTTCTGCATAATTTCAAAGGGTATACTCTTAAGTGCCTTACTATATCAAATAGGCTGACAACTTATTTAATGGCTATATGTGAGGGACAGGCCAACTCGCTGAATGCCTTGGTTTCCTCCTGTTCCACTGCATGCCCTAGTGTTAACAATAAGGGGGAGCAACCTTTTCACCAGGCACTTTAAAACTGGAAAACACCACTCACAAGTATTTCAGTTGCAAATGATTGAAATGTTTAATCTACTAATAGAGTCTCAAAAATATATATACATTTTAATGTGTAAAAATACAGTTTGAGTGAAATACTTAATCTACTAATAGGGTCTCAAAAATGTATAAAGATGTATAAATCTTCTTGTCATAAATTTCTGGTGGTGAATTTTTGGTTTCCAAAGAAGGTAAGGTTTACGACAAATGTTGAATAAAGCCACATATTTGAGATGTTCACTGTTAACATGGAGGAAATCCAGAATTTGACAGACGAGTCAATGGTGAATGTCATGTGTATTAAATTTTGAAAACAATTTATCTTTATGGTCTATGAATCACAACTGACAAGTTATTGCCACTTACAAGAAACGTGTTATCTCCATGATGCATAAATATTACGCACAATGAACACTGAGCTCCTCTTTTCCAAGCCCTTATGTCATCCGACAACAAATTAACATAAATGGACTTACAGAAGAGCAACAGAGATTATTACAGACTTTCCAGTTCAGTGACCTGCTGTTTAAATTATTTTTTACCCTTCAATAAGATGTAAAACGTCTGGGTTTTGAAACTGGTCTCATATCCTGATTAGAAATAACTGCCATGGAAAAACAGGGTTAATGAAAAATGCCATTATACATGTCAAAGATGGGAAATCCAAGCCACATTGTCATACATGTGGTTTAAAAGGGCACTGGTCTTCACATTATTGCACTCATTTCCTATTGGATTTGCAATTTATTTCCCATATTTCCTAGTGTGGTTTCTTTCTTCTGCATAAAGAACACACCATATTTAATCTACACTTTAGACTGTAATATAGTCCAAAAGAAGAAATCAGAGAAGAACAAACTTAGCAATCCTTGGGGAAATGAGCTAAATGAGAAATGAAAGACCAGCATTGATGTACTGTTTAAAATTTTAACATTTGGGAACATTATTTTTTTACTTCTCATTGTTAAATCTGCTTTTGTGCCCTTAATGCCATACCAAACTGAATTATAACACATTTTCCACAACACTTCAGGCAATCAGTGCATTCAGTATTGCTTGGAAAGGAGCTGTTAGGATAGTGTAGTGATGCACGTGAACACAGACCAAACATGTCCATGGCCCAGAAGAGAACGATCCTTTGATTATAAGCCTTCTTAATATGGAATTGCTCTTTCCCCCCTGTTTTTATGAACAATGAAGGAGCTTCTAAACTTCTAGACATGCAGACACACAAATAGTACAACCATATAGAAAAACACCAGAACGTGGTTGGGAGAAGGGTGCTGTTCTGGGTTTATGGTGCTGGGTGGAACATAACCAGAGCAGTTATGTTATAAACTTAAACACCAGACTTTGCCCACTATTGTGTTACCATGGCAACAAAGAGGTGAGCCCTATTACCAAGTTAATGAACAATGAAGAAAAAGAAAAAAATCTACATTAGACCAGCAATCATCAACTGTCAAAGACATTACTGCTGAAATCTCATAATACAGAAAGTAGACCTGGACCAGGGGACAGAAATAATTTATAATCATTTCATAAATTCATATCATTCATAGCCAAATATCTAAGTGATTTTGGGACAGGCTCTAAAATGATAATGGGTGGATTGATGGATAAATTCAAATCAGTGAAATTTACTCCTGAGAATATTTTTACTTGTATAATTACTTAAATGCCTCAACTGTCCTATCAGTCCTTATTCGCTGATGCACAGCACTATCAATTAGTAAATTAAACATAAATGTCCTTGACAGATCATTCTTTCTTTGGGAGCTCTAAGGAAAGGTCTATAAGGAAATGTGATGTTTGATTAAAGGTCCAAATCCCCAAACTTGCTTCACAAAGCCAAACTTCCCAATGGTACCAGAAAAAAAAACATATGAAGAAATAATGTGGTCTCTGCAGAAGGTGTAATCGTGAAGGTGCTGGCCTTTCCAGAGATTTGGTCACCCAGCTCTCTGCCATGTTACTGAGCTTTTCCCATGGCCCTTCCAAAACAGTTATACATCAGAGGGTTTGAAATTCAGTAACCATCACAGATTCCTTCTTACCATTTCACTGACAATCACATCTGGCTATGGAAGGACAAATGGTCGGGGTGAGGGAGGGACGCAGAGGAACTCAAAATCACTGATGTCTGCAGTACTTTAAGCTGACTTGAACAACTCCATCTACCTAAGCTAAACTGCTCCCAAATCCAGTGAAACTAAAGAAGCACATAAAGTCTGCTCCCAACAGCTCATCCACAACCCACACACCATTTCAGCTTGGGGTGTATTTTTTATTAAAGCAGATTTGGGAGGTTTGGGAAATCCCTTCAGCTGATCAAAGCGCCAATGGTTTCTTTCTTTTTTTTAACCAGTTAACTGATCTTGACCCTAAAACAGAACAAGCCCAGGTCTTGAGGGCTAGCCCAAAATATACTCCTGTTGGATGCCCACTTAACAGCAAGAAATGACATTTACATTAAACTTCCAATGAACCATAAAAATAGGCCTTCTAATTTAGTGAAAAATAGGCAACTCCAATAAAGTTAATACAGAGTGACCTACAGCAGACATTGTAAAATTGTTCTTGTCAGTTAAAATAATCACAACCTGTCATTTTCTGTTTACTGTACACAATTAGTTAGTTGCCACTGCCACATAATATCCATTGTCCTTTTCAGCTATTGTGCAACAAGCATTATGAAAGAAGTGAATAAAACTATGATTATGTTTTGTGTGCCCCAGGACTTCATTCCCTATAAAATACAATGTTTATTACTTAAAAGCTCAAAACTATTTGTAACACTTCAGATCATTATCCCCTTCTCTAATATCAGCTCTCTTACTCCTATCAGGACTTTGGGAAACAATCATGGACTGTAGGTTGATGAATTTAACCAAATATCCCAAATGATATGCATGAAGGAAGCACTGATCTGCCTCTAACGGTTGTGTAAAAATGATTTTCGGAAAGACAAACTTGAAATTCCTCTCCTTAAATCCCATGAGGGATGTCTCATGAAGAGGAGCAGATGGCTGGACACGTGGGAATTTTGTTGCTACGGTAACTGCTACATTTGGAAAACAGAAGCATTTAGGGCATCCCAGCCACATCTCAAATACCCCAAACATCAGACTAAATGCCATGTTAATCATTAGGAAACCCATCCCAAATTCCTAATTTATTCATAACCTCTCTGAATATGTAAAAGTCTTGTGGATATGCCCACTATTGGGTCTCTCTCCATTCAAATTCCCATATGGGAGCCATCCGTGTTCTGCGGCGGCAGTTATGAGGTCCATCGTGACCTCACTGCTGGAACAGCTGGCCATGTACTCAGCTGGAGCTCAGGGCAGCTAAGTGGATAAAGCCCTAGGAGATGGGGCACTTTCTCAGCGCTAAGGCCCTGAGGGACATCAACCAGACAAGTGTGATGGGTAACTCCATTCTACCCTCATATCCACATCTTTGCAACACCGAAAAGAAAATGTTCTAACATGTCTTAGTTGCTTAATATACAAATGGCTCTTTCTGCAGATCAAAATTAATCTTCTTTACTAAGCAGAGCAGAGGCACCTACATACTATTTCCTGTTACCAAATTCAGCTTAACATTTTTATGTTCCTAGAACTGCTATATGAAATGGGAAGAGGCATGTGGCTGAACTCTGCCCTTTCCTGTTCTCTCCCAAATAATTAAGTTGTTACAAATTATTATTGCAGGAATCACACAAGAACAGTGTTAACTTTATTATCCTACACGAGTTCCCAGAGCAGCTATGAAAAAGTAGACCCTTTGAAATGCCAATTACGCCTCTGCAGTCTCAAGGCAGTTGAGGGAAAATACTAGCTCTATCTATAAGTCTCCATTCCTTCCAGATATGGAACTCCACAAAGAATGCTATGTCAGGTCTTTAAGGCATCCTCATCATTCTGCCTAAAAAGTGTTTACTTGTTCTTTTACTATGGTTTGACAGATAAATACATACTGTAAATCCAGAGCAGACAGCTCAGTTTTAGCCTAGATAATCTCCCTTGTCAGTTGCCCTGCCTAGTTCGTTTCAGATGCTGAAAAGGGCGGATATAACTTTTTCACTGGCCAAAACAGACCAACAGCAAGAAGACAGTTTTCAGTTGAGTGGTGAAAAGACAAAGTGCAAGTACGTGTAGAATAACAGCAGGACTAGAGAAACAGCCAGAAGTACCCCAAGGAAGTAAGAGTTGGTGGCAGGGCCAGAAAGTCATAAAAGAAGATAGACTGAAGTCAGCCTTTTTGTATGAAAAGTATTCCACTGGTGGGTGCTATGGAATTGAGGGTGAAAAGACTCTGTGGACCCTCAGATGTTCAAAACAGTACTGTATTTTCTGGACTATAAGTCATGTTTTTTTCATCTTGGAGACTGGTATAACTTATACTCAGTGTGATGTTTATAGTTTTTTAAAAATCTACTGTATAACAAATTGTGGTTCTATAGGCAAAAAAGCTGTGTGACTTATAGTTCAGAAAAAAAATTATATGCAGCTGTTAACAGCTGTTTTGAAAATGCAACACACTGTTGATTCTGATATACAACATATGTTTTTTATTCTGTAGCATTTATTAATTTCCTTCAGTAAAGCACCATGATAGTGCTGTGATATTTTGTGAAAAGTACAATACAACCAAAAGAAATTATTCTACTTTAGACTTTATAGTCTTTTCAAATTACATCACTGTTATTCAGTTTGAGTAAAAACATCTTTTGGCTCAGTGGAAATTAGTTTAGAGTTATTTTAGACTGCCAAGCTGCCATAGCCATGTTGCTGCAATGCATCACTTCTCCTTGCTTCTCAGTGCCTCCAGCAGTGCCATCACAGGAGGCCACAGATTTAGTGTAACAGTGATATAAAATAAATTTGCATTTTTGTTGCACACAGAATAGTCAAAAGTAAACTAGAGACATCCTGAAGGAGGCTTCCAGTTAAGCAAATTCTGGCATACTTCTTCAGTGGTTAATGTTTCAAGTCAATAAACCTGTTATTTATTCATGTCCTGCTCAAGGTTTTCTGTAAAAGTGACAATATTAGAATCTGAAGTTTGTTTATTAGGCTACATACCCATTTATATATACACCTGGGTAATGTCTACCAGGCAAATTCCCTGAGGACAAGTACTACACCAGGAGTGGGGATTCAAACCCCAGTTATTGTGATTGCAGTTCAATAGCTCAACTCACTATGCCACCTGCTGTGTCCAGTTTTTTAACTAATGGTATTAGCCCTGAAGCTGGCTGGGAGCATGATTTGTTCCTCATGAGACTCCAGTCAAAGTGACTGAGAGAGGCAAAAACCACTCAGTTTGCAGTTTGCCCAATAACTGTATACAGAAGTTCTCCTCAGAGGCAGGAACGTACTGTTCCATCTTCTGAATTTTTTACCAGAAGATATTCACACCAAACTCATTCAGAAGTTTCCTCAAGCCAGCTTACAGCTGAGTTGAGGAAAACAAAAGACTTCCAAACACAAATGCAGGGAGAAAAAACCTCTGAGGGTCCAAGTGCCAGCAGTAATTCACCCCTTCTGGGCATTTTAAATATGGAGACAGGGAACCTGTGCAGATATAAATGAATTTAGCCTTTGCACATGTGCCCATGTTTGTTCCAATCAAGCTAGCTGTGAGGGTGCTCTACTGAAATGTACTTTGGCAGAGGACAGAGAAGGGAGCTGGTGAAACAGAAACACCAGTGCTCCATTGGGGTACTCCTCCATTAAAACTCTGCATATTTCAGTTGTTTGTAATTTTACTTGAATGTTTCGACATCAGCAGCATTTTCCTCACATAGGTACCAAGAGCTGATGTTTGCATCCTGCCCCTGAGCTCTGCAGATGGGAGCTTGTCACTAGAGATCTCATGCCATTTGTTTGAGCTTGCTGTTATGTGAAACCTCTGCAAATACAGCCAGTGTGAACAGCAACTGCCCTAGACAGCTGTGCTGCAGGAGGACCAAGGTGGAGTTTATGTGCCTTATTTGTGAGGATAGGGCTACTCATGTTTGTAAGGCAGATTTTAAAATTTAAGGTTTGAAGTGGCACTTACGTATTTTTTTAATGGCACAGCTGTATATTTTTGACCCCCCCCCCAATCATTTCCAGCTCAGAATCAGAATTTTGCAGTTATCCGACAGATGCTTACAATGATTATTCACCACTGAAGAGCCATGTGTGTTAATCAGAAAATGATTATCCATTTATTCACTAATAGCTGCTTGTCTGTGGTGGCCCAGAACCTATCCTGAAAATGTAGGACATGAGGTAGAGCACACCCTAGATGGGACACCATTGCATCAAAACGCAATCATGTGTGTGTACACACACATCCACAATACAGGCAATTTAGAGTCACCAGTCATCTGAAACACATCTTTGGACTGTGGAAGGAAACCTGAGTAACTGAAGAAAGCACTAGAACTACCAGCTGCATTACAGTGGTGCCCCTCAAAATGTCAAATTATTAGATAAATTAATAAAACAATGGTTTATGTACTGTTCAAGATGCATAGCCAACATCTGTAAGCTAAGAAACTCTGCTGTCCAAATGATGCCTTTGAGGCCTATTACTATTCAAGAGATATACTAGCAATAGGTACAAGAGGAGTTTTATTAATACAATGACAAATGTGATCACTGATATCACATCACATAAGAAAGTGAGGACTGATTTGTGCAGGACAAGGCGAGAAGAAGGCAGACAGAGAAGCAGCATTCAATAGCATTGTTCAGCTACACACTGATTGCTTTTTTTGCTCATGTTCATTCATGTGGACACACGGGCCCAGAATTACTTTACACTTCCTATATTTACTGCAGAACAGCACATTTTTTGGCTCAATTTTCTGCAGGCTAGTGAAGGTATGTCTGTATTTCTAATGTCAAAGGCTAAAATGAGTACACAGGAATACTTGAAAGTTAATTTATTTAATGCATCATCTTGTCAAAAGTCTATTAAAACACTGATCCCATGAGATCCACCCACTCCATTTTTGAAAATTCAGCTTTGAGGAGTTTTGTGTAATTCAGCTTACAAGGCATTTCTCAGCCTTACAAGGACCAAGTGTGGATTTTGCACTCCTTCTGGCACTTGTGCAGAGCAAGACATTTGCATTTATTTATTTAGCAGATGCTTTTCACTAAAAAAGCAAAGTACAGTTATGATGTAGAGTTTAGCTGACACCTTTATCCGAGGTGACTGTTCCCACATGATCATGCAACTCCACAAAGATAAGGAGATCAAACCTCCAAAAGTTATGAGACACCATCAACTTGTTCAGTGAGTGCAAATTCATTTGTTGTTTTCACTGATTTCTTGTAAGTTTGTTTTTTTCATTTAAAGTTTAATTAATACAGCCAGAGCACTGTGTGTATGTGTGTTTTATTTGTGAACTTTTATCTTTGTGGTGTATCATAGCCTTGAAAAAGCTGAACAAGAGCAGGCAATATTATTAGAACATCCATTTTATACAGTATTATACAGAGTTTATAGAGTATTATAGTATCCATTAAATGGGTTTTTTTTAGATTTAAGCACAAACTGGAGTCAATTTTCAGACTCAGGAACACATTTCTGCCATTGAAACTAGAGGTAAGTACAGTTCTGAGTTATGAGAATTCACCCTAGGAAAGGTTTTTCAGACATCTTTTACCTTTGCAAGGTTGAGTTAAACTGCTTCATTTGGCACTGGTCTCTGTACAGCTTGGACAGGTGGCAGGGTCCTCTCATGTAAATGCAAGCTCAAGAAATCATTTACACTGTCTTGGTGAAACAGACTGAGCACTGAGGGCACTGGGTAACTGAAAAGGCAGTTCTTTTCTTCTTTCCAAGCTCAGGGCATTAGTATGGTTCATCATAGCTAAGGCCTGGGTCTATACTTGTGAATCCATCTACAGAGAGCAGGGAGCATCTAAGCCATGGTGGAACCTGAGCTGGAGCAGCACTGTCAACACAGCATGTTATCATTAAAAACATTCCTGATGGGGTGGGATTCTTACATTTGTACATGTTTTAAGGCTGAAGAAATTGGGAGTGGGAAGCTTGGCAGTTATAGATAGAGACTGGATATGTAACTAAATCATTTTCTTTTCAAATTGCACCCTTGACAAATTAATTTAAATACTTCTGGATATAGCTGTATGACTAAGAAAACAGTCACTCTGTATAAAGCATCAGCTTTGCCACAAAAATAAATCTAATTCCCTGGCACCATCTGGAAATGACTGATCTCCTCATTACTAACAGCTTAATTAAAATCCATTTTAAACCAGGACTTCCACCTGATAAGCCAGTTTTCAAGTTCCCACACTGTCATTCTGCTGTTGGTCATTTTCCTGTAAATATAACACATTTATTTATTAAAAGGCACAGAAACCAGAAGTGAACAATATTATGGCCTCACGTGCTTAATCAAAGCTATCAAACCAAAAAGTTGTCTACAATGTGAATGATTCACAACAGCAGAAGCAATAACTCTGCACAATACTGTAATGCTGCTGTGAAAACCTGGGGGAAAATTTGACCAAGCTATTTAAAAAGGGCTTTAAGCACAAAATCATGCAATTAAAAGAAGAGCAGAAAACAATGACCAAACAAACTAAGCAGTTAATCATAATTCCCGAGGGCCTCTGTGCAAATCAGGGCAGAAAGTTCTCAGTACTGGTATGTAGTGACATTATTGCAGCATGTCACTGCTGGCACTTAAAATATGGCCATAAAAATTATTAAGGGTCAAAGAACAATGCTGGAATTTCGTGGTGGAGGAGGAAAACTGAACAATAAAAATAAGAATTGATCCCACATTCAATAACACTTGAGCGTTTTGCAGGTTTCCCAATGTGTGTGAGGAGCGACAGAGTGATCAGGATCCCTAAAATACTGGGATTGAGTGCAAGAGCTACATGGACTACTGTCCAAACAAGATGCACTTTACTAAACTCTACCTAAGAAACTGCTATTGGTAGCAAGACAAGGACACAACGCGGTTGGTAGAGAAGCAATATAAAATGACATTATAGACTGGTGCAAATCAGATGGAAAGATGGGAATAAGGAATAACAGGCAAGGATAATAACTCTGAGCCCTTTACAACAGCCACAAAAGAAATAAATATGCAAATTACATGGGAGTTACCCAGTGCTCATCAGTTTTTGCCTGTGATGAATACCAAGAGCTGAACATGCAATATATACATGGAAACATATGCAGAACTTTATTTGCAGTTTTTCTACACTAAATCATTCTATTTCTATCTCAAAACAAACAGTATATGGTCTTTGGAAAGAAAACAAAATTAGTCCATCTCTTGCTATTTTTAAGTTATCAACAACTAAAACAAACATTCCCATTCCAAACACGCACTATATACACATTGTCAAAATGTGTCCATATGAGCCTGCAGCAAGCCAGTGATGCTGACAGAGGTGGGTTCCTGCCGAACGCAACATGACAGATACATTTGCAGCGATGAACTGCACAGAATGCTGGCACCTTCAAGTTTCAGCACTCATCAAAAACTGGCTTCAGGAGATGTTCGCAGGAGACCTGGCCCAGCATCAGCCTGTGTTCTTTAGCAATAACCTTCTACAGTTTCCAATGTCAGACAATCCCAAAGAGGAACACCAAAAAACACTCTAAACTATAAACTATAACTGAACAAAATACTGCTGCAACCACATGTAAACAGGTATGCTTTTATCCATGACTGATAAGGTGGTAAAACGTAAGGAAGGAAAAAGTATTGCTAAATTTTGAACACAAAATGAAAAAAAAAAATCAATACCATATTCAAACCCATTTTGAGAAAATCAAGAAGTAGTAATAATGCTGTTCAAATAAAAGGTCTTTGCCACAGTCCAGTCTTGTTTGTGGTCTACAGTCCAACAATTTCCTTCAGCAGTGCTGCCGGTTGCTCCACAACTCAGTCTCACCTCCCTCAGCTTCAGACCATCTTTTTCAGTCAGACCCTGTTTCTCTATTGGTTACTCAGCTTAATAACATAATGATACCCAAAAATAGATTTTAAATGCCTCCTTTTTCCTTTTCTGATATTTGTTCATTAAAAAAGTCAAACAGGAAACTATAAAAATGCCCACAAGTTGAAGTTACACTGAAATGACTTTTAAACCAAACATGACACACAAAAAACAATTATGGGGGGAAAATCATTAACTTCATGATGGGTTAATGCAGGGTCATCAATTTAGTGGCTGATAAGATTACAGAAGAGGTCTCTCAAGATCAGCCACTTAACAGTACTCTACTGTCCTAAAAGAT
This sequence comes from Arapaima gigas, assembly GCA_900497675.1. NCBI lineage: Eukaryota > Metazoa > Chordata > Actinopteri > Osteoglossiformes > Osteoglossidae > Arapaima > Arapaima gigas. Next base: position 923,809 of record UFQX01000396.1, on the reverse strand, counting down.
GTAGTCTCTCTTTACCACGTAGATTTTATGCACATGGTTCCAGAGGCGCTGGTGCTTAATAAATGAACTGATGCTGCATAAAAAGAGAGATGTGCACTCTGACTGTTATCACTTATTTACTATACTGTATTCCTGTAATGTATATAAACTGTATTGTTCAGTAATTCAGTGGTTATGAAAATAAAATGCATTTTATGTTCAGCAAATTTTTGTTTCCATTTAACTACAAACGGGACAGTTTGAAAACCACAGTAAAGTCAATCCTTTATAAATTAAATCAGCTTACCGACCAACTTGCAGGCAGTCAATAATTATTGAACATTATATTAAGTAAACAACCACAAATATTTTTCAATTATTATGAATATAAGTACTTTAATTGAAGTAAAAAAACCTTTTTTGCTGTATCACCATGGTAACATGCCTGCCACACTGCAGTTGTAATAGATCTAAGGCCTCAGCTGTTCCTTTTCTCCAAAAGGGGATCTAGAACAGTTAGATCATACCATACCCTGCCCCCAATACCCCAAGCCTCCCATGAGCCCATCCTTGCTCTGCTCTAGTGGCCTGTCAGCACATCCATCACCCAGGCAGTGGATTTGATTTGTGCTTCCTTCATGCTCTCACCACCTACAAAAAGAGTCAGTGTTAAGGGTGTACAGCAGAGTGCTATTTACACCAGACCAGAGCACTGGAGTGTGATGGATGTGAGCAGGTTTATCTTATTGGATGTTAAACTGAGGGCTGCTAGGACCACTATGTGGTCCATCGAACAAAGGGCTCATTGGCCTCAATCAGAATTGGGCGGCAGGTAGCTGCAGACTTAAGCAAGCTTAAGGCTGTGGGCTACAGTTCCAGAAGACAACCCAGCAAAAAATATAAAGCTGTATAAAACATCTTTTCAATAATATCTACAACATTGTAGTTCAGGCTTCCCATCAAGGAAGCCAAAATATCTCATTAATTCATTTGTTGATATCATTCACCCCTTGTCCCAGCAAAAGGTCAGGGGCTCAAGCCTTGCCTGGAAGAACAGAGTGTGAGGCAGAGTACACTCTGAATGGGATACCAGGCCACCACACAAAATGAAGCACATTAGTCTGAAAAAAATTATAATTATGCAATAATTGTAACAACGAGTCTACTGAACAGTCAACTAGCCCAAAGCAACAGTCTCAGTGTGACTTTCCTTGGTACAGTGGTGCTTGAAAGTTTGTGAACCCTTCAGAACTTTCTACATTTCTGCATAAATTTGACCTAAAACTACATCAGATTTTCCACAAGTCCTAAAAGTAGATAAAGAGAACCAAATCAAACAAATGAGTCAAAAAAATTAGACATGGACATTTATTTATTGAGGAAAATGATCCAATAACACATATCTGTCAGTGGCAAAAGTATGTGAACCTTTGCTTTCAGTATCTGGTGTGGCCCCCTTGTGCAGCAATAACTGCAATTAAACGTTTCCGGTCCTGCACATCGGCTTGGAGGAATTTTAGACCATTCCTCCTTACAAAACAGCTTCAGCTCTTATGTTGGTGGGTTTCCTCCCATGACCTGCTCGCTTCAGGTCCTTCCACAACATTTCTATTGGATTAAGGTCAGGACTTTGACTTAGCCATTCCAAAACCTTAACTTTGTTCTTCTTTAACCATTCTTTGGTAGAACGACTTGTTTGCTTAGGGTCGTTGCCTTGCTGCATGACCCACGTTCTCTTGAGATTCAGCTCACGGACAAATGTCCTGACATTTTCGTTTAGAATTTGCTGGTATACTTCAGAATTCATAGTTCCATCAACGACGGCAAACCGTCCTGGCCCAGATGCAGCAAAACAGGCCCAAACCACGATACTACCACCACTGTGTTTCACAGATGGTATGAGGCTTTTATGCTGGAATGCAGTGTTTTCTTTTCTCCAAACATAACGCTTCTCATCCATCCACAAAACAATATTCCGATAGCCTTCTGGCTTTTTCAGGTGATCTTTAGCAAACTGCAGACAGGCAGCAATGTTCTTCTTGGAGAGCAGCGGCTTTCTCCTTGCAATTCTGCTATGCACACAATTGCTGTTCAGTGTCCTCCTGATGGTGGACTCATGAACATTAACATTAGCTAATGTGAGAAAGGCCATTAGTTGCTTAGAGGTTACCTTGGGTTCCTTTGGGACTTTGCGGACTATTATACACCTTGCTCTTGGCGTGATCTTTGTTGGTCGACCAATCCTGGGGAGGGTAATAATGGTCTTGAATTTCCTCCGTTTGTGGATTGGTGGCGTTCTTTAAATAAAACAGGTCAACCACTCACACCTGATTGTCATCCCATTGATTGAAAACACCTGACTAATTTCACCTTCAAATTATTTGCTAATCCTAAAGATTCACATACTTTCGCCAATCACAGATATGTGTTTTTGGATCATTTTCCTCAAATAAATGACCAGGTCTAATTTTTTTGACTTGTTTGTTTGATTTGGTTCTCTTTATCTACTTTTAGGACTTGTGTGAAAATCTGATGTAGTTTTAGGTCAAATTTATGTAGAAATATAGAATGTTCTGAAGGGTTCACAAACTTTCAAGCACCACTGTAAATCATTTTCCAGAAGTTACCACCCTGATACCAACAACCTGTGATAACAGGTGCACACAGCTCTCTAGGTAAGACTCAACTAACGTATTACATCATTATTTTGTCAGGTCTGTGGTTAATACAATGGAAACAGATTTCCTTTTGTGCAGAAAACCCTCACTGCGCAACAGGCTTTACTCACAAAAGTGTTTTGCACACACTTCTCATCAGTTAGCTTAACCTTTAGACTTGAATACTCTTACAGAATTGTTTCTTCCTTACAAAAACTAAACCAGGCTGGTCATTCCTGCAGCTACAACAAAGTATTGTACTTTTAGCAAACTGCTCACTGGGGAAGAATGTGTTGTTTCACCGGGAGTCTCTTGTGATGCAACAATCTTGAGACAACAGGCCAGCTAATAAATATAACATTTTCATCAATGTTTACTTATTAACTTAATCTCAGCTTACTTTTTAATATTTTACGCATCACGTAACCATCAGAATGCCTCACACATTAAATATTGCAAAGGTTGATTCTTACACAACACATTTTGCTTCTGGTTACACTAGGGCACTGATGGACTTTCAGATCAATAAGTGATCAAATGAGTAGAAAAGGACACCTGGCAAAAGCTGCTCCAGCACTAGACACACTCTTTGAAGCTAAAGTCACTCATTGGCAAACACTGAAATCTACTTCTGATAATCTGGGAGTGAGAAGCAAGAGATTATACACTGACTTAACTGCACAGAGACAAAGAAAGCAAGACAAAAGGAAGCTTCCATGAAGAATATTGGGAATGTGTACAGTACCTTTCAGACCTGTAGCCTAATAAAAAGACCTCAACCCAGAGCCATAATGATCCCATTTATAGGGTACAACATAGAAGAAATATTAGTCCATATGAAATGGGCCTACTGGGTTACGCCACTATGAGTTCCTATAGTGCTCCCAGGAATGATTTACAAAAATCTTTAAAAAAATCTTACAGTTGAGCAGTGACTCATTCTCATCCCTGCCTGCCAGTTGATAAATCTATGACGATATGGTGATAAAACAAGGAGCACTGGCAGAGAGTGAGAGGGGCAGGGAAAAAGTAACCAACAGTAAAAGCCTGTCTATTAATAAAGACAGAGCAGCGCTACCTCGGTCACTTCAATAGCAGAGAAGTACTTCAGATCTTAGATCTGCAGCTTCATAAAGGTGGCCAAATAGACAACGAGGTAACCAAAATGTTTCAGTACTGCAAGTCCCACAATCACCCACATCACTAACTTTAGTCCTCCCTTGATAAGCTTGGGTCTTTTTTGCTAAATTAATATTAAAAGTTAGAAAGTAAGCATATCTGGCCTTTTACTTCCTAAGCAACGGGGAAAATTCTGCAATGGAGCTTCTAGCAAAATGCCACCATTTAATTGTGAGAAAAATGTGCCTGTTTGGGGATAAAGCTAAACTAAAATGAGTTCACACTACACTTGTTTGCTATGTCCCTGTTGTCCTACAGGTCAGGACAAATTTACACCTGCCCTGGAATGAGACACACACACACACACACACACACACACACACACACACACACACACACCAGAGTAAATAACTTCAGAATGAGGGAAAACACTGATTTTAAATTACACTTAATATCTAAAAAGGGAAGATGGATTGTGTATTGTAAGCAGAGAGACAACTGACCTCTGACATGTGAGAGGGTGGTAGTTTTTACCTTTTACGTATAAATGAGCAATTTTTTATAGAAAACACAGGATTAAGAAGCGATGAGGCAGCAGCCAGCCATGGATAAATGCTCCTGCCAGAGGTACAGCAACTCTCCATACGTCAACATTCAGGCAGCTACTAATGTGAAAGCTACTTTCATCAACACTTGGAGGCTTTCACACCTTCTGGCTCCTACTTCACACCTTACCCATCCCCTTGTGCACTCCAATCTGGCCACTGATCATGAATGCAGAGGAAGACATTTCCAGGCATGCAGTGGGCAATTGAGCCATATCACTAAGAATCAACACACATCACTGTGTCTGCTGCAATCCAGAGATAAGTCTGCTAAGCTCTGCTCTGTTACAATTTGCATAATCAGTTCAGTGGGAATACTGGTTCTCAGATCCTAAAGAATGAAGAAAGAAATGTTAAGAAAACAGAGGGAGGATTAATGAACCCCAGATTCCCATTTTCAACACCTCGGTGGTCTTTTCAATTAGAATATTAACTAGCTTTAGTGAAGCTCTTACCACCCACAATACTGTTGGACGTATGGCTTCCTATATTGCATTCCCTTTTGATGTTAAATGAGATTCAAATTGCCTAATGACAGCCAGAGAGGCAGTGGCACCAATAAGCTTCCCAAATAATCTGAAAAGCTTGTCATTTCCTTGTTATGAGTGCAGTGAGCCAAAGAGAAATACATTCAACTCATTTTTGATAATCACTTAAAATGGTTGTGTGTCTATGTTCCATAGCTCTGCAACAATAACTCAACAGCAACTCTTGACAGAAATAATAAACATATCCTAAACGTATGTGTGAAATGCTCATGTTTTGTTGAGCTGAATTAATCAGGGCTGAGCAGTCAGTGTGCCATGCTTGCCCTAACATGGAACTGAAGGCATTCGTAACAGCAAAGGCATCAACTAACGCCCATCAGAACGAGTACCAACACTGAATGGCTCCATTAATAATCACACTAATGCAAACAAGTTGCAATAATACAGATAAACTGCAATACACTGGCCCTTAAATCATGATTATTAAGCAGATCTTTTCATAGTTAGTGATCATTATTGAGAATACTGTATCTCAGCATCACCGAAGGTTTCAGCTTGGATGAAATCATTAAAATTAACTGTTCATTAGAAAACCACAGAAGCAGAGTTTACCAGTAAAATGAGCACCCTAGATGTTTTACACAATATAAAACAATGTGTACTTTATGTCAGAGTACAGCGATTTCTTGGTTCAAGTGAAGAGGTTGGTCTCTGTTGTATTGCCCCAGTTAATAAATGTTATTTGCACTGGGACTTGTCTGCAGCACCAGCTAACGTGGTCTATGCAAGCTAAGACCATTTTCTTCTCCTCAACAGACTTCAGCTTTAGCATCCACACTGATGAGTGTGTGATGCTTCTGCTGCAATACCCCCTGTTTAACCTGCGTGCTGTGTTACAATGGCTATTTATTGCTGCTTGGGACTATTGCCTTGAAGTTAGTGCACTGGAGGGTATTATTTTAGTGCCCATGCTATCTGCATTATCTCCCAATGGACAGTTACTAAATGCCCTGCCAATTCAAATTTCCAAAAAAAAAAAAAAAAAATTAATACCTACAGTAAAGACTACAGAGGTCTATTTCTTCAGAGAATTTTACCCAAAAATGACACCTTTGGTGCAGTTAATAATTATTAGGTACATGTTAAAAATTAAGATACAGATAGACTGCAAAACATATATCCTTTAAGTTTGCATGTAAAACAACTGTAGGTGCTTGTGAAATATTTTGAGATTTTGTCTTACACATTTTCTGTGTACCTGTTGGTTTTATTTTGTATATTTAATAATGGGTAAATATACAAAGGGGGAAAGATCTGAACAAAAAAGTCTTGCTTTTTTAAAACACAGCTTTGTTTTGACTGTTTTCATGTAGAAATTTCTTAACAATGCCTAACATTGAAATTAACCTGAAGTCTAAGCAAAACTAATGGAAAACATTTTAATTCAAGTGTTTAAATGGCCTACATTCTCATCATATCGAATTCAAGATAAGGTGAATCCATAAAGAACAAAGAATAGAAGAATAAAGATTATATGCAATGTGGCCATTTGTAAAGCTTAATTTTGAATGTTTCTACTATCAGAGGCCATGCTATACAAATAAAGTGTCAGGAAAAAAAAAATTACCGGATTTGTTTGGGTATATTGCAAAGTCATCCATACAGTCTGCATTTTAAAAAAGCAAAAATAATTAATATGATTTAATAATAAAGTGGACCCCTTACAATGTTACCTTGTTATCACAATTTATTATCCACTCTTAATGTAGAGTCAAGCTAGGCAACATTCAGCCAACATCTGGTTGTGTCACATACACCTGGAGCATCGCACTCTCCATCTGTAATTGCCAAAGGGTTCAGGAAGTGCAAGCAAAGGTAGGACTGGCAAGGATGATATGAGCAAAATTATTTCCCTAAAGCTGGCGAGGACCAAATTTCCATTCAAATTGTATTGCGCTGAAGTGACTGACATTTAGGAAGATTACACGTTAATTCACTCCCAGAAGGCGCAGACAGAGTTGGGGTTGGAGCTACGAGCAGGCTGGCAGTCTACAGTGCAATAAGGAACAGCTTCGTGAGGCTGTCTAAGGTGTAGTCTGCCTAAATAAGTGCATTTCAATGGGAGCTAAAGAAGCTCCCTGTGTCACAGTAAAATCTCACTCTTAAAACAAGCGAAAAATAATGTTGGTTAAGTATAAATCATTATTCAAATAAAAGGATTAGACGTGCAACATCCATTACTCACTGCAGAGTGTTACCAGTTTCTGAAACCAATACACTGTTCAAGCAATAGGGCTTATGGTTATCTGACCAGCAATTACTTTTATGTTTTTCCTGTCTTAAGGTCATAATGTAATGATAAAACGATTAATGCAGAAACATTTTTTAATTCTTTTTTGTGATGTGTTGATGTTTACATTTTTTGAAGTCCCTTTTGACAAAAAAAAAAAAAACAAATAATGATTGATTTACTAAAGGGACACTGAAAGTATAAAACTGTGCACCCCAAAGGCTCATCATTTTGAAAATGCAACACTAGAGCAGTTTTATATCTGCTTTTGCCCTGAAGAAGGGGCACATCAAAATTCATCAACGAGGCCCAGTTTAAAAATGGACTGAACAAGCAAAATGTTTTCCCTAAATTAACTGCAGAAACAGGCATAGTGAGAGACATGTGCTGAGCACATTATATTTCAGAGTTTCACAAAGAGGGCAGGTGAGGTCACAATAATGATGTACAGGAGAGCGTAGGCAGCTGAACAACAGCCACCCTGAGCAAGCATAATGTTTGGGAAAGGAAAGAGAATCTGCAGGACAAATGCCTTGTGTAAATCAGTACTTACACACCCATTTGTTTCTTTACCATCTGGTAATGTAATAGTTTTAATATACTACAGCTCCTTCTGCACTTATTTTTGTCTCTGTTAGGAAGGAATATCTCCTTTTCAAAATCATAGGCCTTTCTAAGACCACACAGATAGACAAAATTATCCCAAATACCCTGGTATGGACAGCAGAGAAAACCACGGTAGAATAATGAAAGCATCCCCCCCGCCCCCCCAAACACAGCTGTCTTCAGACTTTCTTTTCTACTGTATCAAAGTATCGTATTGCTAATACGTACCAGCCTGCAGAAATTAACTTACAACAGAAGCGACACAGGCTAAATCATCATATCAGTGATGCTGCTAATCTGCTCAATGGCTTTAATCTTTCACCACCTGTGAGCTCCTTCTGTCAGCTGGTGATGTTAGTGGTAATGGCAGTACAGTGACCCATGATAGCTGCATTACAGCATGGCTTACCTTATACAGTAGGCTAGATTATGGCTGGGGTGTCAGATCTCCATGGGGAATCACTGATTAATACAGGCATCATGGCACTTGGGAATCTCCCTCAAAAGGTTATAATTTACAAGTAACCTACACCTGTTAATTAAACCTTGCCAGTCCAAACTGCCAAAGGTGTTGTACTCCTAAACAAAGTAATTAACAGGAGTTGTTTCAGCAAGGTAAAAAGCCAAATAAATGGGTAAAACCAAATGTTTTCAATAATGGACCAAAAAATTACACACTGTCATAGCTTTACAGATAACCCCATTGGTGCATAGTATTAAAGAGAAATGCAGTTTGAATATACAGAACATAACAACAGACTGTATGTACAATATATGATATAAAGTGCAATATGGCATACAGGTGGAAGATGTAAGTATGCGTGCATGTCTGAGTAATAAACAAATGATCCGATTCAGGCCAGACTTTAGTGAGCTTACGCTGAGCTGCTTGGTTCCTGTTGTGAAGGTCAATGGGTGGATGATGCAGGAGTCAAGGACTTGTTTTGCCTTGTGATTTTAAGAGCCCAGCAGAGGCTAAACACTACAGTGTTCAACAGGAATTTTTAAAGTAGACATAGGTTTAAAACTGATGTCACTGATAGCATGTTACCACCATTCATGATTTCAGTTTTACAACATGAGAATATAGTTTTATGTAAGAATCTGAAACCTTATGCCCTGATATGCAATGCAGTCATTGCCTCATGCAAAATAAGTGATCCTATTCACCAGCAAACCTTTCAAATATTACAAATATTACACTGATATTTTTAAGATGTACAGTACTGTGCAAAGGTCTTAGGCAACTGTGGAGAAAATGCTATAAAGCGAGGATGGTTCCAAAAATAATGCCATGAATACTTATTAATCAATAAACCTTTTAAAAAGTGCAAATTTGCATGCAGTTTAAGATAAAGGTTGGTAGGTTCTTCCAAACATTTTGAGGAACCGGCCACAGTTCTTCTGCAGACTTTGACTGTCTCTGCATGTCCTCCCAGACTGACTTGATCATGTTGAGATCAGGGCTCTGTGGGGACCATACCATCTGTTGCAGGATTCCTTCTTTTTGCTGAAGATAGTTTTGTATGACTGAGATTGGGTGTTAGAGGTCATTCTCAGGCTGCAGAAAGAATTTGGGACCAATCAGAAACCTCCCTGATGGTAGATAAAAATCTACCTGTACTTCTCAACAGACGTTGAAGTTGCATGCCTAAGACTTTTGCACAGTACTGTATATGTAGAAATGTTCATCTGCAAACTACAGTGAAACTTCTGCAATATAAACTAACTGTGTAACTGTGTGATACCAATGGCTAAGAGACAATGCACGAGGTCTGTACCATAAAAAAATTGACATTTTTTATTTCGATGACACAGGTACTACTGACAAGGCTGTTGAATTTTACATAACTCACTCTTGATGTTTAATTTAAAAGTAAAAGAAGTTATTACATATCTTTTTTAGCATTATAGGGGCACAAATTGAGTGCCAAACTTATGTAAAGAGGGAAAACTGCTGGTCAATGCTGACAAACCCCCTCAACTGCTGTTAGCCATCTAGGATTTAGTTAATCTGTTAATACTGACTGCTGCCATGCCTCACAACAAGTCTTTTTGACAGACACCAAAAAAACATCTAATTGCCTTATTAATGAAAAACAGCAAGAACCACTTTTATTGTGCCAGTTATTTAGTTAGTTCTTCTAATTTATCTTAAAATTCCACTTTCAGTGTTTGAACAATACCTCAATTTGCTCATCAAGCCAAAACAAAGTGACTTTTTGAAAGTTCCATTTGCCCATAACAAGTTGGGGTGCTTTATTAAATGATAATGAAGGGCAGAAAACTGTTCCGTGTTGTTTTTTCAGTATATTGGCTTTTGATTATCTAGCTAATCCTGAATAAGAGTACATCTGGAGTTTACACTCCATACAGCACATGAACGGTAGTATTTCTGAATCACAACACTGTGTGGTGAACTTGGGGCCTATATTGGAGGAAAGCATCAGGGAAGGGCAAACGAAAAGCATAAGAGCATATTATTAATCTTGCATCACATTAGAAGATTGATGGAATCCCTAATGATTAAAGAGTAGGGAGGTTCCTCATCGAAAAGCAGCTTCTGAAGATGTACAGCTTGTAATTATCTAATGCATGTTTTTATTGCCCTCTATGGTATGTACAGAAACAGATTAACATTTTGCATTTAGTTGAGCATAACAAAATGCAAAGACTTTAAAGCTTTATTGTGGTGCTTAAAGTATCATGATTAAGTCATAGACTAAAATTAAGTCTATATTAAGTGGAAAAGTATACGTTTTCCTTTAATAAAACAATTTATGTGCCACCTGTAACATCACTGTAGTTATCAAAAAATGTTATTCCTTAAAGTTCAGGCAATATTAAAAGTTAAATGCATTTCTCATTTGCTTAGATTAAGTACCTTGTTCCAGGGCATTAGAACAGATCCCCTCCCAGGACATGAATCAGCAACCCTCACATGAAATGTTCATATTAATAACTGCCATGTTGCCTACTGCCATAAATTAATACAGCTGTTATCAATGTATAATAAAAAATGCTAATTAGTATTGAGATGAAAACCAGAACTAATTTAAATTTCTTACTAATGAACAGTTTATCTATTTATATAGCCAGATATTTATTTGCATGGAAATATAATGGCACTACAAACAAAAAGTTTCAATTTTCATCTTATATGGAAGTGCACTGCTGCTTTACCCCACTATTGGTCTTGAGAGAAATAATCATGCCACAAATGAGCCATAGCAAACCGGTGGGCTGGTTTATGAACAGGATACATATACACGTCTCTCCAGGCATTTGCATACAAGGCTGAGACATAGTCTATGAGGAAACAGGCTGTTAGGAAAGCAACCTAGGCAAGACCATTGACAGGTTCTCAAGTCCTGGCAAACCAGCCAGCCTCCACAGCAAAAAGGGAAGCCTCACTAGGGCAATAGAGAAGCAGGGTTTGGGGTTGAAAGGATGTTAAACTGGGAAGGACCCACTGTTTAATTATTGATTGCAGACGAAATTATTAGCATGAGATATTTGGGATGAATAACGGATAAGGTCTTGTGAACTTATCTAAAAAATGCAGGGTTTTTACACAGACAGCAGTGAGGGAACTGAAACTCCTCTGGTAGCCTAAGGTGACTTCCAAAAGGGGGTATTATTAAAATTATTGTATTACTTAGTAGTCATTTCTATTTAAAGCAAAATACAGCTTGCATTTTATTTCTGGTTCATAGACTGTATTTAGGTGATTTTGAAATAACTTTATAATATGAAACAGTACAAATGTAAATGAGGATCAGCAGCAGGGCCTCTCAAGACTTTCAAAATTCTGGCCTACTTCATAAATCATTAACCTCTGTACTACTCAATGCCACTTATAAAACAAACACCCACAAATTGCCACAAGTGACCACAGGATGTTATTTTCATCTTCTCTGATTAAGCAAATTAAACCGTGTTTCCTTCATGACAAAGAAAAAGAGAATCCCTTGCAGAAAATTTGTTTGCATAGCCAGTGCACCTGCTGGAAACCTCGCTTGCGGTCACCGCACCCATCACTGAGCTCAAATGCATTTCCCCTTCACAGAAACAAATTTATACTAGTTGACACAGAGCAGGCCAGGCTTTATTTATGGCAACAGAATGGAGCTCTGTTGGCCACACGTCTACAGTGCAGAGAGACACGTTTCCTCCGCCTGCCCCAGGGGATTCTGGGTGCAGCAGCTGCAGCGGGCCACTTTGGTTAGAGCAATTTGGCCCCTCTGACTGACTCACTATGCTGTGTTGTCATGGCAATACCAGCAGCTATTATTAGTCTTAGACCAGTCAAAGAAACATACTGGCAGATTTGAGGTGTGGAGACCAATTGTTATCTATTTCTATCAGGCTCAGTGTCTGTTTGTTTTGGTTTATTATGAACAGCTGTGTTTTTCAAGGCACAGACTTGAAATTTGGCACAGTGGTACTTCTCACTTTGTGACGTTTTTGCACAGTCAAGTTCATTAAACTTCAAAAAGGCTACTTACTGTATTTTGAAAATGTTTAATTCGGTCTCTGACAAGGTTTGAAGAAGCAGGAATAGTGAGGTCACATGCAGACTGTACGTAAAAACATTTTCCGGTTTTCTCGCTCCACACACAGTTGTGGACACTGCACACACACTACACACATACACTGTGGCACTTTTTCCATACACATACATGCACGGCGGCCTTACACGCTGTACAAACATAAATTTTCTTGAACACATAAATTTGAAGAAAATTTAAAAAAGGAAGAAAAAATGTACATCACTACAGCTGGTCTGTGCATTTCTGTAAATGCCATCCATGTGTTTAACCACAGGAGCCAGAAGCAAACAACATGTACAATAAAATACATATTATTAGTGCTGTCAGTGTAAGTATTAAATGCAACCACTTTAACTCTATTACAGTTTGGTGGCTATATAATGGGCTATCGTCTCTCCCACCACTACACTTTTTGACCTGGGCAGCAGCAGGTAATTCAGCTAACCAGAAATAAAGACAGAAGATCACTATTGAGCACATTAGCATGAACAACAACACTATACACCCCAAATTTAAAAATATATGATTATATTTTCTACAGGAACCCTCTAATACCAAGATTACAAGTTAAACATTTCAGGGTGAAAACAAGGGAGTTCAGAATACAAAACATGGATGAATTTCCTACTTCAGTGGAACAGAGATGGACAGCAATTTCCTGCCAAGAATCAACACAATGGTATCAGTTTTTAAAAATCTTACAATATTTTAGTGGGGCATATGATTTATGCAAGAGTAAAAAAATCATCAGATGGCAAGCAAAAAAAGCAGTAGAAGGAAGAGAAAAAATAAGCCTCCTTTTATCAGCAACCTAAAAAAAAATTAATTAAATCTCCAGCATTCTCTGACAATGCAATATTAAAATACAGTAAATACCAGTGATACACCCCACAATAACACAAATTCAGATATAACGCAATTGGCTCCATTCTCCTGCAGAGTGAAGGTTGGGGTTAGGAATTAAGTCTTCATTTGAAACTTTCTCAGTTCAATCTACGGTCAGTTGTGTACAGTATATATTACATCATCTTTGTGTGCATAGTGCATAATTAGCTGAACATGCTGGATAAAATGGCCTGGAGCAACTTTCTATTTACCAGGATGTTATGATGTCGATGCATGAATAGGATTTTCTGAAGACAACGTATATTTGGGTGAAGAGGCAATATAAGCATTTTGATATTTTGAACTGGATTTCAATTTATGAGAAACACCCCACTTATAGGAACATAACAAGCAAGAAAATTGTTGCAAATGTTTAAAAAAATAAAGCACATAATGTATTTGTCATGTTCGCTTTTTGTTTTTCATAGCTGGTCTGCTTCCTACACATCTAATAAATAAAAACAAATAAATGAAAAACTTTTTTCCTTTTTCTTTTCACAGTAACTGAAAGATTGACAGAAAAATGGTGTTTTTCAATAATGCAACCCCACATTTTATGCAGCTGAATTTTTTGAACCCCAGTTATTGCATTATGCCAGGATTTTACTGTATATCAAAATATTTTCATTCAAGGCCCATCTGTGGGCAGGAAAGGCAGTAAAAAGCTTGCTTTCATAACAGGAGATGTATAGGTCACCTCTGTTATTCTTATTATGATGCCAATTACACAGAGGACACAGCATATTAATAAGATACAAAATACATCTATCCTAATTAAACAGAGAGGGAAAACAGGCAGCAGTGTTTAGAAAGATGCAGTTTTTACAGGAACAAGCCCCCTTGACACAAGACACATTTGGCATTAATTAGGTTTCATAACATCAGATGATGGGATGAAATAGGGGCGGCTTCAATCTGTTGCAGAGATGTGCCGCATCTGCGCCAACTCTGAGAATGGGGGTGGGGCTGGGAAACTACATATTGCTAGCAATCTGGATCGAAGACATGCAATTAGAGCGGTACTGTGTTCCATGGCATACTGGAACGATCAATGCAGCTCTTGTTTATTTCTCAGCTGCTGTGTTTCACCCAGAAAATAAGGTACAGTACAAATTCTGACACAGATATGGTACGGGGGGTGGGGTTCCCCTCGCTTTTTTGATTTCCAGCTGTGCTCTTGCAATAGGAATGCTGTCTCTAACCCATGCAGAGTAGGAGTGTGTATTACTGAGTCAGTAGCATTATGTTTGTTTATGTGTATAGCATGAGTGTTAAGTATCAGGGAGTGCCTCTTTGAGGGAGGAACCTGGGAGGGCTGCTGCCATCCTGTGCTCATAATGAGCCACCAGGATTCCCATTAATAGCAAATATAATGGCTCGGAGGAGGTAACCATTCAGATTAATATTAATAAACTCAACTCGGGGAATGTTCATTTGCCACTAAGGGTCCTAACAGGGAGGTGTTAGTTTGGGAATGGAAGCGCGGCTGTCAACATTTTTGTGACTGCAGAGCTCTAGAGAGGTGTCAGCCTGCTTAAAACTTGACAGTGCAAGTCAAGCACATCCTTTCATCCCATGTTCCTCCATGTTTCTCCTCCATCCAAATGTGCCTCCACCATTTGTCAGTTCATTCATTTACTGTAAGACAGTAGGAAGACGTGAAGAGCCTTGAACTGGGTGACAAAGCCTGCAAACAGGCGCACAAACAGGGAGGGGCTCTGCCTTCCTGCCTGAGGATGCTTTCTTTGTTTACCTCAAAAAACAGTGCAACTCAGTGCTTTTTACAGTTGAAGACAAAGAATCTAAAGTGTGATCTAAAATGTATTGCTAAAACAATACAAAAAAGATTTTTCTATCTGATAAGGAACTGAAGTCAGGCCATTTTTAATTTGATAGAGTACACTGCAATGCCAAATTAGCTCTAAATGGAAAAATCAATAATGGCAGCACTATGTGACCTTAAACTTGGAATGAACACAATATACGGATTGACACATGGAGGCACATAAGAATGATTAAAATGATGTTGGATTTTAATACCATTTCCAGCCAGGTTATTCTAAGTAACCATGTCCTCCCTCAACTTGCAAATTGCATACATTGTCCAAGAGAGATCACCAGGACAGAAAAGTCTTTCAGAAACACTGAGGTTACTAGGAAGCTTTTAGATAATGCAGTGCAATCCAGTTGATGCACTGTACGCATCCCCCTGGAGCCTTTGCAGTAAGTTATCTTCCCTGAGAAGGAAGATGCAAATGACTGCTCAATAATCGTGACGCCATCTCTCCTCAAATGTTACATCCTTGTGTGCTGACTTGAAACTCAACATTTTCAGGGTCAAAGTACTGACCCTTACATTTCACACCGGATACTCGTCCTCATTTATTGACAAAGGAACAAAGGTGAAGGTGAGAAATTTTATACATTAAGCTGGCGGCTCACCTTTTAATGATTTATAAACTTCCCGTTAGGGTGCTACTTGTTCTCCTTCTGAGAGACATTTGTTAGCAATTGTGTGGTGGAGAACAATGTATAGTCAGCAGGACTTGTGAACAAACCAAAATACTAAAACCAAAAAGGAATGAAGCGCCTTTAAACTGCAATATATGGCAACATAAAAGTGACAGAAAAGGGGTGATCATGGCATCAAGAATGTTCAAGAATAAATTACACAGCCATTCTAATATCCAAAATGCTCATCTCTGTATCCATCCACTTCCACTCAGTTCTTCACTTCAATGGTTTTCTCCTTTCAGTATCAGACCAGCAGTCTTATAACAGTGACAGTCATAGTCACTGGGTGTTATTCACCAATTCACAGACTGAATAAAGTAAAGGTTTTTAACAATATAAAGGCTCGACAGTGGCATCTAACCATCCAGCGATCCATTTCAGTGTTTGCTTATCCTAAGCATGGTCACAGGGCTCCACAGCCTATCCTGGAGCCATTTGGCATAAGGCAGAGTGCCAGCCATCGCGAGTTTTTGTTGTTTTGACCAAAATAATTTCTAGCTGAGCAAAGCTAAGTGTTGCAGCTGTTCAAATGTTAATGATGTATTTTAAATATTCATTCTGAAAGTCACAGTTAATTAACAGTGAACAGAGCTAGTACTGCATTCTTATTTAACAGTTAATGCAGCAGTTCTTTTTGCTGACTTCTCTCTGAAAAAAGGCAACAGGCTGTTTTTGGTCTGACACTGCTTATAATTATGTGATCAAGCACTTCTACTGTCCTCTACATCTTGGCAGCTCTCCTATAAACATCAGCTTCACGGTGACAGAAACAAGCAAATAGAGTACAAAAACACCACCTCACCTTCCCAAAATCTCGAACATCAAAGAGGTCAAAAGGGTCAAAGAGCTCGCTGTTTCGTAGGCCAAACTTGCCGTGGCAGACCTTGAGGAAAGTCCGGATGTTTTTCAAACACAGGAACTATGTGAGAAAAAATAAAGACAGAGAAATCAATGTGTTGATAAACCCTTGGGAAAATTAATAGGTCAAATTAAAGTAAAATCTTCCTACATAATTATAAACATATCCATTTTTATCTGTGCAATGTTTTTTAAAAAGAAAAAAATACACATGCTTAATAAAAGCAGAACAAATCAGCCCAATAAATTTTAATTTCCCCATAGATAATTTACACTAATCGCTTTTCCATTTCTCTATAATCATCTTTCTGTTTTGCCCGAACAACAGCAGTAAAGAGCAAAAGGCCACGTTATCAAGAGATCTGCATTTAGACTTTTTGCATTAGTATTTGTATTCAGAAGTACACATGCCACATCTCCAGTGTTACCCAAAAAAAGGCTACAACTACAGTAAGCATTCTGCTTGTTCAAGATTTACTACTAGAACACTAATGCTAAAAGCTAAAAACCTTGCACAAAATAATGACACAAACTCTGTAAAATATAACATTTATACTTTTGGGCACAAAAATTAACTTTCTCCAGAAATGTTGGGTGTTGGATGATTACAATACATAACGTTTTTCTGTGCTTGACTGAGGTTAAGGTCTAGGATAATACATGGTAAAGAATATTCACTTGCATCGAAATAATCATAATTAATTAACTAACAGATTAATTAATAGTTAGCACATTAATAAAATAATTACTTAGAAAATTAATATCTGACAAGAGGCACATGAACTTTGAACACAAAAGGGCAGTTTCTGTTCTGTTTTTGCTTTCCAGTCTTAGGTTGAATAATTAGCTGAACAAATTTTGCCACCAAAACAAAACAAAACAAAAAAAAAAACATAAAAAACCTTCCTTGCCTCTATGTGAAGGCAATCCATATTTTAAAGTACACCATTTTGAAACAATTTTTTACATTTGGGAATGTAAGGTTGGTAGACTTTGTGGTACAATTTCTATAGTTTTCTTAATTCACTATGATGGTGACAAGAGTTACACATTGAAGAACTTTACATATTAGCACTCGGGAAAGCATTAATAAACCTTTACACTTGTGTGGTTCCAAAAACACTCTTCCTCTAAAATTCAATATCAGCATTACTTTCTGATTTTCATCATTTTATTTATGTATGGCACAGCAAATGTTTAACACCACTCCCCCCACAAAATTAAAAAGCAGAAATATGTGGTTTTGCCTGCAGATCCTTAGTGTGCCAGTCCAGAAGAAAGAAAGAAAAGACCCCTTGGTTTGCAAGTTCATTACATTCCTGCCACCTAGAAAACAATTAACTGAATGGGGCTCAATTGGAAGTATGAAACTAGAAGAAAGACTGGCACCAGACTGTGGGTAAAGCAGGCTTGTCATTTTGGGAACTGCAAAAGAAACTCCCCTGCAGATCACATAGACAATAATGTATTACTATCAACTCTGTAGGTAGTATAATTCCCCGGTAATGCTTTGTGTTTCAATAGACAGAATAAATAAATTAGTATAAAGTTTTCTTCATAACGGAAGCAGGAAATATGTCAAAACAATGAGGTCTGCGATTCCCCAGGTGTAGACAGTTAACTGTCTGAACTGCCTACGAAATCTCACCCACCCACCCACCCGCACAGCACCGTGGTGACCTGCGTCATATCTGACAGGGCACTCCAATACTCAAACTATGTCACACAAAGGACTGTTTGATAAATGGACAAATTCCACAGTACATGGAGAAGTCAGTATCCCTTAGTAACAAAGCGAAAGTCACCAAATAGGGTTGGCAGTGAAGCCTCAGGGCTAAGTTAATCACAACCACATCCTACCTCCTTAATCCATCCTGAAAGCTCCAGTGGACTGGCAGAGAACCACTCATTGTGGTGTTGTGACACATCAAACCTGCCACCCTGGGGCCAACTTGTTACTCACTGCTGAATTTCAGTCAGAACGATATTTTCTGACTACATGTAAATCAGCAGTGGTGTATGTCCCTGAATGCCTCTCCTTGGAGGAACCTGAATCCCACTAAAATCAGTCTTTTGCAGGGTGGCTTGAAACTGTACACAAGCAGAGGTATTTTGTGATCATTTTGACCAAATGTTGTCAAAAGATCTGCATTAAAACGCTAACACTAATGCACTATTAAAGTCTAATACGGCTATCTGCTGCCATGAAACTGAGCACTCCAGTCTGTATTCAGTACTGGGTCATAGAGTATGCAGATCTCACCATACAGAATAGTGTTTATTCAGATGCCATCTGTTATACAGAGAGATGTGCCACAATGTCCAGGCTGCCCTGGCCTCTTCACATTTACAAACTGGATGACACTACAGACACTCTCATTATGTGTGGAGAAGACTCGATCTGCTGCAGGCGCTTTAATCACGTTATGGTGACAAGATGTTGCACAGAGTCTAGTTTAAAGGCCATTACTGGCACATTTGGAGGTACAAGGGCAAGGCTGGGGGGCTGCGTATAAAACTTTCTAAGCACTGCAAACCTGCAGATTTGTCCATGTCCTTAACTGCAGTCCTTCTGATTTGTAACTTTCTACCCTGGGAAGTAGTTTTGGCTTTAGTACAACAAAGCATAGTGTAAGGGCTTTGAAGTAGATTCTTGGTGAGCACTTGTATGTTTCCTAGAAAGGGGAGGGTGAAGAGGTAGTTTACTCTTTGCCCTAAGAAAGGAAACCCACTTGAACATAGAAAAACATGCAAACCACGCACTACTATGGCAGTGATGCTTTTGTAATATGTATAATTACATGCATATTACATTTACTCATAAATTCAAAATAAATTATATGATCAACGAGTTAGAACTATTCCTGAACTATGACAAACTAATTGACTAAAGAAAACTAGCAGAATTTCACAATCAGTGAGACAGAGCACATCTGTTTAGGCCACTACAGAATTTTGACAGATGTTTGACTGTGGATCACATGTGATTTGCCAAACAGATCCAGACAACAGGCTGTACCAAGGGCATAGTTTTTTATGACAGTAGACACGGGTCCACAGAACAACACCAGTGTTGTCCACTGCCACCCCATCGGACACTTTTTTCAGATGACTCAAAACAAACACCAGTGTTCCTCTAAAACCTCTATGATACCTTAATTTACAGTACCAGCCACTGTAACATTCTAGAAACCATTCTTGACCACCATTTCAGAATCTTAATAGATGAAGGTTATAAGCTCACTCTATGTGAATATGAGTTACTGCATTTAAGAAACTGCATTGCTAATAAAGCTGGGTTATCAGATACATTTTACATTTATTCATTCAGCTGAGACTTTTCTCCAAAGTGATTTATAATATTAAACAACCTACAAGTTCAGCAATCCCTCGGTATCCAAAATCTTTATATCCAAATTTTCACTCTGACAGCTCTTAAAAATGAATACCTATTTATTGGTATCCAATTGGAAACTACTGCTGTAACAAATTTTCAATCGAAGCTGATCTGTAACAAAAAAAAAATCACAACACAAATAAAAATCTAAAGTCTAAAATTTTAAAAATCAACAAATAAATACCATGTACTGTAATAAAATTATACTGACTGTATTGTACTAAACCTTGTGTACTAGTACAAATTTATTGAAAGGTTATGAGTGTTAGCAGCTATTTCCACCTGCACAGCTTTGTCTGAACACATTGCCATCACATAAACACATTTATTGTGCTTTTAATTAAAAAAAAAAAAAAACCTATTTACCTAAATTCCAATTGTGTCAAACAAAGATGCAGGCACAATGGATTGCTTTAACACACGTGTTTCTTCCCTTTATTTAGCATCTCATAGCACTGAATTCCCCTTGCAAACCCCATGCATGCACCCTATCATCTCCCATGCATAACCCAGTGACATGGGGAGGTGGGGCACTAATATGTGAAATGTCTTGTATCATATACAGTACTGTGCAAAAGTCTTAGGCACCTGTGGGAAAAATGCTATAAAGTGAGGATGGTTCCAGAAATAATGCCATGAATACTTATTAATCAATAAAACTTCTAAAAAGTGCAGTAGACAAAAAAAAAAAAACCTCAATCAAATCAATATTTGGTGGGACCACCCTCTGCCTTTAAAACAACCTCAATTCTCTTATTGGAAACTTGCATGCAGTTTAACATAGAGGTTGGTAGGTTCTTCCAAACATTTTGAGGAACCGGCCACAATTCTTCTGCAGACTTTGACTGTCTCTGCATGTCCTCCCAGACTGACTTGATTATGTTGAGATCAGGGCTCTGTGGGGACCATACCATCTGTTGCAGGATTCCTTCTTTTTGCTGAAGATATTTCTGTATGACTGAGATTGGGTGTTTGAGGTCATTCTCAGGCTGCAGAAAGAATTTGGGACCAATCAGAAACCTCCCTGATGGTAGATAAGAATCTACCTGTACTTCTCAACAGATATTGAAGTTGCATGCCTAAGACTTTTGCACAGTACTGTATACTGCACCATGGTTTATAAACATGCTAATTCACAAGAACACTGAGTGTTTTTTAATTAGGTAACAGGCATTAGGAGTGTTTTATTATGCTGAAGTCATAGGCTGATGGTTATATAGGTATATTTTGTAAATAAACCAATTATACACAAACGATGAAAAATAATCTCTAGCCATTAATAATAGTAATTCCTTTTTAAAAAAACTAAATTAAAAAATTTCCAATTGAGAGACAACTATACTTGCTCACAAAATTGGATTTTATATACCTTTCAGAAAACTAATGATATCTAGTGGTATTTTTCAATTGGACAAATAAAAAATACATATATTATTATTATTATTATTATTACTAGAAATTTGGGGAGCATGGTGGTACAGTGACTAGCACTGCTACCTCACAGCATCCAGGCTCTTCATCCATGGTTTCAAATCCAACTCAACCAGTGTGGAGTTTGGATATTTTTCCTGTCTTTGTGGGTTTCTTCCCTCAGTCCAAAGACATGTGCTTAAGCTGAAATGGTCCCTCTACATTGCCTATAATCTACAACCATGCATTTGGTCACCCTGTATTGGACTGAGGTTGTTTTCAGGGTATAGTTTAATAGCCTAGCACCCAGTGGAACAGGCTCAAAATCCTGACCTGGATAAAAAAGTTAAGCATAAGGGATGAATGGACAATAAAAACAGTTATGGAATCTTCTGTCTGTGCAATATATACAAAAAATCGAAAGGCAGAGTGTTACTCTTTGGAGAGCAATACCCTTTTTACTTAGTAGGTATATAAATCTACTGTAGCAGCCCCCTAAGGCTGTTCCCGAACTGAGTGTTTCTACATCATCCCATTTGCTTTATAATTATGCCTCAAGTAAAATTCAATTAACTTCCATAACCCTGTGGTATCACCCTACAGAGTACAATGCCTTTTTCTGAAAAAGAGATAGCAAACCTTATTTTACCCAACACAAGAATAGAAGATGTAAGGATCAGAAACATTAAATGTTGCCATCAAATGCCATACTGCATCTGCTCACTGCAAACAGTCGCAACCCCCCAGCTCCATGGCTACAGTGCATGACAGACAGATGGAAACAGAGTAGAAACTAGTGATGTATGAAGTTAAGTGTTACTCTGAAAGTCATACTGCTGCTGGGGGCTGAAGAGATGCTCAATGAAGGTCATCCATGTGCTGTACAGCAGTAACAGAGCATGCTCAGTGCTACAATATTTTAATATACACATTGCAAGGGAAGGATCATCACAGACACCAGAGTTTAATGACATGCTCAATCTTAAAAGAGTAAGTTGAATTTAGACCAGGCAGTAGATGAAAATAAGACAATCTGGACTGAATTCAGTATTAAAATTAAATTTCACAAAGACACAAATAACAGAGTCCATAAAAAAGCCAGTGAAAAATAAGTCAGTTTTCATAAACAAAAATTCTCAAAAATTTGCTTGTATTGTATAACTGCCTACCAATACCTCCACGATACTTAACACACATAATGTAAGTAAAACTCAAATCTGATATCAACTGGTGAGCCAGTGATGAAAAAAAAGTGAGGTTTCAGTTACATAGTTCAGTCAATAATAAATTATTTCTTAAGTCAGTGCTTAAATAAAGTATGGTTTCCATTATAATCATCTACCCTCCTTCGTCATAATAAAGCCAGTTTGACCTGGTAAGTGACGTGGGGTCAGGGAGTATGTTTTCACCTTCCAATATCAAAAGAAGAAAAAAATTAAATCAAACATTGCAACCACATTAAGGATGATCTATGTGTTTGAAAACCTTTTTGCACATTTTCCACAAGCCTCTTTCTTATTATTATTACACTATTTGTTGCTTACCTAACATGTTTGTCCAAAATGAGCTGCTGTATTTGACCCTTTAACACAGCTGGATAGTTAAGTGGTGAGATACAGGGTAAGAGAACTACAGCAGGAATAGAGAGTGGTCTTGAACCCACCTAATCACTGTCAGCCCCACACATCCTGGTGCAAATGAAGCAAAATCAGTGCCTCATTGTTAGCAAAATATATTATAGAAAATGTCTAATGGAAACTAGTAGCAACCATCGCTAACAATATGAAAAAGTAGCTTAAAAAATCTGTACCCCAACAGCTATGTTCCCACACATCAAACATATCAGGAGTTAAATTAGCCCCCAAAGGCCACTGCTGAAGTGATGTTTGGAACAAAAAAAAAAAAAAAATCAATATTTAACCTGACACATGACAAAAATACACCCTTTAATGAATTATTGATTTCTTAGAGAATTGCTGAGGCTTTTCACATTGTATTTAATTTATCTGCAGTTAGAAAGAGTATTTAAAAAAGGATAACTATAAAATTGCAACTTGGTATAAGGTCCACGGTAAAACAGAAACATTTCATATTAATTTCTCAGAGTCTTTTCCCACTAATGTATAAACTGTAGTATATTCATGACATATGCATTAATACACTGTAAAGGGCTCCAAATATGCCCTAGGCAACAACAAAGATATACTCATCATTGAAGACAATTATAAATTATATTTATATTTGTCACTTCTATTATAAATACATAGAATTAGTAATTCCTTTTTAATAACGTGTTGATATGGTTTCATATTCTTATACCAAATTACAGAAGGGGGTCAGTAAGGACATGTCCAGAGTTACACATTTCTATGCAGCCCTTGTTAAAGCACCCCACCCCAATACCTCCACCCCCATAACAGCATCCAGTACATTTTCCATGGTGGGCAAAACCTAGCACTATGGTGAAGTTTCATCAATCTTCTGACAACTCTCAATAAAGAGTCTGTCACATTCACTTGTACTTTCCTCTGTGTGCTCTCCCCAGAGCAGGGCCACCACAACACATACAATTTGCTAGCCTAATAAAACTACTGTAGCTAGCTGCAGCCCCAGGAATCAGTTTGGAACAATTCCCTAATGAAAACACATGTGCTTCTTTATCATTTACAGACACATTTGAGGCTCGGTATATAAAAATCTGGTGAGGATTTGATTGTTGTATTCTTACCAACTTGCTCAGCACTTTATAAAGAGTACTTTTGTTCAAGAATATGGCAAACAAATGAACCTCTCACAGCCAGTGATTATTGTGTTCCATCTTAGCATGGTACTATCACAGTAAAAAGCCCTCAGTGTCCTATTTACTACCTTCCTTCCCAACTTCACTGTTGTCTTCTTAGCATGCACTTCCTCTTCACCTAGCCCTTTAGCTTAGGAAAAAAACTAAACATTGACCAGTTGAGCAAATCTTTACCCACAGAGTACCACAGAGACAGGAAAGATAGTAAAGTCAATATTTGCTAGTTGTACATTATCTGTTATACTTCTTATACCAAGAGCATAGCACATAATGTAACCACTATTACTGAACACAGACATAGGCCAATCAACAAATTGGGTGGCTTCTTAAGGTAATTTTGTGCACCTACCTTAAGGTTAGCTACAATGAAAGGCTTTGAATACTTATGCAAATAGTATATTTCATTTTTTCATGAAAAAATATTTTTTATGCAAAACTCATGTTGACATAAAAATTCATTTATTATTATTATTATTATTATTATTATTATTATTATTAATAATAATAATAATAATAATAATAATAATAAATATATCACATGGAACAAAATATCAAAGCATCTTTTTTATTCAGTAAAGTGTGTGATTGGGTCAAGGGTTTATATACTTTTGCAATATCCTGTAATTATAGCATCATTACACATCGAGATAAAGACCAAAACATGAGTCAGAAATGTGAAAAATGTGCTCCAATGAGCCTTCACAGTCTGCACTGTGTTACACAGCCGCAGTAAATCAATTTCTATAGAGACAAAGGTTTTAACACAGCCTACAGTTTATTACTCAAGTCCAAGTAGAGAAGTATTTCTTTTCTGATGCCATGTGCATAACACCTACAGGAAACTTCAACAAAGAACAAGACCAAACTATCTATTACAGCTGGAACTTATCTGCATTAGATGAGCTATAAGACAAGCTGATTTTTTTATGCATTCTTAATATATGAGGGACCATATAGAATCATTAGTTTTGTAACAGTTTCCTGTATTTTGACTGAAAACTATATTTTATTCAGTGGCCATATGTGCAAACCAGATCTTCCCTGGGCAGTGAAGTGACATTTTATAATGGTAAATCATTTCAAGGCTATGTCTAAACAGACTTGGGGATTAGTCAGTTCCACCGACAGCACGTCATCTTCACCATCATTAGTGTTAGTGTAAAATCCCCAAAGTGAACAATATCAACTTAAATAAAATCTTCTGTTATTACAACCCTGTCCTGGAATCAGGTTCTTTGATCTAATTTTACAAAAAAAAAATAATAACTCAAGTAACAATACATACACAACTGTATATTATCTACACAAACAACGTACACCATCATCTTCCCCCTGAATGATTTCATACATATTAGCTTTCTCAGTGCAATGTTCCCTCAAGAATCCCCCTCAAAGTAGGTGCCAAAATTAGCTTAACTGAAATAAATTTTACCAAAAGGGTGATTTAGTAGCTTGCAACATCAATGAAAAGGGACCATTAATCTAAGGCAACTAAGCAAGTCAAACAAGTGCTTTTAGCTCCTGTGATCAGCAAAATAATCAGACAAAAGAGATTTATTCTGCTGCGATAAAGACCCAGGAACCCTAGTTTAGGGTCAGTATTGAACTTGTGGATTTACTTCTTGGGGTGATATTAGCACCATAACTACAGATTTGTGTGGGCTAAATAAATGCTGCTACATAAAAGAGGATCATGGCTTAAATCTTAAAATGCCCTCATTTTCCCTGCTCTGTAGGCATCTGCTGAGAATATCTGGCAAGACTGCATGTGAAAATGGCACAGCACACATGGCTGAGGTTTCGTTCACCGGGAAGTTGAGTGGAGATTAGAAGTAAAGCAGCTTGGGTCCTAGAAAACGTTTTTCTAAATAACCATTCTCTTACTGAAGTGACCAAAATCCCCTTGTGCCACTCAAGAACAGTGGTATTGAATATAGTCAAAAGTCAGAGATGGTGATCTCCTCAAACCTTTCATTGTACCAGACATGCTATTCAGATGACGTCTGCAATCACAGAACAGCAATGTGTGGGCTGTAAGAGTTCCATTACTATACAGGATACGAAAGAATTTCTGCTTAGTATGCACTACTGTTTTATCCCATCTTTCCATCTTCATAGTGTTAACTGTACAAATGCATTGTTTCCTTTTCAGAATAATGTTCAACTTTAGGTTTCCACATCTTTCTGTTTCTTTGCTGGAGGCTATATATGTATAGATCACATGAAAGACAAACAGCCTACTTGTCCCAGTCAAAGCTCCCGTGTTAGTAACAGAGAAGAAAACTCAACACAAAGCAGCTTCAACAAAATTCAAAGCAGCTCTGCTGATACAGCTGTAGAACTTCACTTTCAGTCTCATTGGGATGTATTATGTATGATCTCTCTTATATTCCAGTCTACATTAATGAGATGAAAGAAATAAACAACATTGCATCAGTGTTAAGTCATACAATATTTTAAAGCTGTCAGAGACAGTTACTATAGCAACCACACAAATAGTGTATCAAATAAATTTGTCATGTAATCTAAACATATATTCTATATATAAAATCAGAAAGTGCAATGATCCATCATTTTCAGCTCTTCTGCCAGGTCTAGCAGTACAGTGCAATGTAGTAACAGCCACAATCATGAACTTGTTCATCTACTCAAAGGAACATATCAAAACAGAAGCTTAGCTGACACAACTCTTTTTAAAATGCCTCTGAAAACCACATCTAAGCTGGAAAAGACCTGTGAACAGGAATTTACTTCTCACTGCTTCTTCAGATCACCAAAATGGAATTCTTGCAGTCACATGATAAAACTGCTTTGAATATAACTGAGTTAAAATCTACTCCCTGAAATAAATATATGAGGAAATGTTATGTGCTCCAATTTAATTTGACATTAAGTAAGATGCATTCATACGTAAAATCTGGACCTACAATGCTTTTTTCTGTTAGTAGACAAAGTTAATAGCATCTCTGACCTCTATATCCAATATAAAACATTAATATGTTGAATCATTGGATCACAGTTTCTGCTTTAAATCTAAACAGTAGACAGTTGGCGCAAAGTCATATTTTAGTGTGAAAAA
The DNA here is from genome assembly GCA_900497675.1 of Arapaima gigas. Classification (NCBI taxonomy): domain Eukaryota; kingdom Metazoa; phylum Chordata; class Actinopteri; order Osteoglossiformes; family Osteoglossidae; genus Arapaima; species Arapaima gigas. Next base: position 896,569 of record UFQX01000396.1, on the reverse strand, counting down.
CAGAAATTAAGGCAAAGTACTTCATGGATTTTAGTTTCACTGAGGTCAGATCTGTTAATAAATGGAATTTGTAAATTAAAGACTGATTTAAAAATAATGTTGTGGTGAAACCCTTTTCAACTATGTGAAAGCCATATGAATATTAACAATAGGCTATGGACTAAAACCTTGAATTCTGTTGAGGCCATTACCAATAGTCTGCTAACTTTATTGCCTTCACACATGCGGTTTCTCTTAACAACACTTATACGATCAGTGAAATATGATGTAAGACATGTTCTTGAAATAACTACCCAGCCTCTAGTAGTAGAATGCCCTGCTAAGACCATGTAGTGCTCCAGTTGGTCTTGCATATACAATTAATTTTACAATTAGCCTATATACTATTTGAACATAATAATTTTAGACTTGTGAGATGCAAGACATTTTCTTAATGCCCTATTGTTGCACTCTGCACTATGGCTGTTACTGTGAACTTTGAGGTGAGCATTACTAAGGTCCAGACAGAGCTGTGGCTTGAGTGCACACCAAGGTCATATAAGGTTCACACCACAGACCGCTCAAAGCCCTCACTCTAATAGAATAATACAGAGAAATGATAGCACTGGGCAAGCAGAAAGAAAGTAGCACCTTAACTTCAAATCCATCCTATGTTATGATGCGGATTTTTTCTCTTTCTTTAAAATGAGTACTCGCTTTAAATTAAGTATTTCTGAAAGTTGAAAGACAACACCACAAAAATAGCAGCGTAAGCAAGAACCAGGAACTGCAAAAAATGCCACTCAAGATGGATATTTCTCTTCATTAGTATGTAAACCAGAACACCATTCTCGCCAAAGTATTTCTACAGCAGGTTCTGATTTTAAATTGTTTTATTTAAATGAACAAACAAACCAACTTACGGCTTGTTATGAAGCGTTTCTGTGTCAATATGCACAGCTACATATAAAAATCTGTTCCTCATTCTGTGCACACATTCTACCCTGCCAGTTTTTATGAAAATCAAATTTTCACTGTTTGTTTAATATGTCACCACACTGAAGAAAGAAGATAAATCTGAGCATTTAAAATTCTGGTTGTAAGGCAGTGGGCGTGGATTTGATACTTTTCTTTGAGCCTACACAGACAATGTTAGCTGTATAGCACGTTAAAGCACAACTCCTTGTACATGCTTCTGAAAACCAAAGCAACAATCAGTGCTGCAGATGGAAAGTCATTTCTCTCTTCTACTTTTGTATAAGTGCAGAATGACAACAAAGTAAACCTTGAATGACCCAATAATTCCAATTCTGGTCAGACAGGAGGAGAGTTATTTTACAAAGCCAGGACAAGTAAAAAAAAAAACCTGTAGTGCAGCAACCCCCATGTATGAGGATCTCTGATATTCTGCTTGGGTTAGCATTAAGAATGTTACACACAAACTATAACCAGAGAGCTACTGTAAACTATCTAAATCATTTGAATGTTTATATGTGTTTGGCCTTTGATGGCCTGCTCTCCTATCCAGGGTACACCCTGCTTCTCGCCCACTGTTTCTGGTATAGGTTTCTTAATAGCATGGCTGTGCATTTGACAAGCAACTGATGAAAGTGGAAAAAAAGGACAAAAACAGTGAGGTGATCATTAGCATCTACACACTGGCTAGACAGACTGGAGACAAAATCTTAAACAGTCAACATGAATAACATGATTTTATAACAAATACCTGTGGGTTTATTTTGTGTTGTGTGATTCTGATACTCAGAGGACCATCTGCATGCAAAGTACAAGACCACTCAAAGTTTGGTCATGAAGCCAGGGCCAACAGCACCTTAAACTCCAACTTGGCTATTAACAGTGTTTGCAACATCTAGATTTTCTACTCAGGCTCTGGATTATCTGTGATGTTGTGGAGAACTACAATGGCATATTTTCTACAGTAAAACTAGAATTACATAATTAATGGATTGTTCTGAAGGCACATTTTATAAATTTATTCTCTTTCTTTGAGTTTGGGATATGACATGCAAGGCCATGACATGCAAAATTTTATAGAGTCTGAATATTTCCTTCTCATGCTCAGTGTGGTTGCATGGTTCAAGATGGGAGCAATTCAGGGAACAGTTTTTATGTTGAGCTTGTACAAGAAGAACCAGACATGGTTCTTTAGCTCCTTCACAATGGAAGTCTTGCTTTCCTTTGTGAAGTCACTTGGTGGACGATCCCAGTTCCTGACAAACTCAGAAGTGCATCAAAGGTTAAGAGCAACCTGCCACATACAGCTTTGCACCAGTGGCCTATTCAAACAAGTATGTTGATGGTTTATTGGAACACCTGGACATTTTACAAAAGTTTTTCCATCCTGCCATGATGAGTACCAGAAGATTCACAATACTAGCAAGTTTCCATTTCTGCCCTCAGCGAAAAACCACTTTGTCTCAAACTGTTTTAAGTGACAAGTTTGCAGAGATATATAATTAAAATGTTCTGCCTGCAGATCTATATGCACCATTTTGGTCACCTGTGGTGAAAAGAAAAAAAATATTTTTGTGCTCCCTTGGAAGATTTAAATTATTTATTTCTCCTTGTTTCTCACAACACTGCTTCTATACAAGACCAGAGGTGGACTCGAGCAAATAACAGTCTCCTCAAAGCAGGCTGCAACTCTAGAAGAAGCATGCATCCCATCCCTGTCCAGTTTGCTATCTTCTACCCCACCCACCATCTTCCACACCAAAACTTCAAAGCACACTAAGTCTTCTAACAACTGCACTACACTTATTTGGACACCATGTAGGTTCAGGTTAGGTGTGAAGGGAGGAAGCCCGCGAGCCTTTGAGAGTGACTGTAATAGCTTACCTCAGCACGTACAATTAAAAAGCTATATTTATAAAGCTTTTGAGGGGGAAGTTGTGTAGCCATGTTTCAAAATGAACTTTGTCTCCTCTTGAGTCTCACAACTTTTATATTTCTGCCCCCTCAATATGTCTTTAAAATTGTTATAACTGATTAAATTTGAAATATCTCACTCCAAGGATGTCAAGAATTATCCAATTTTTGCTTCAGCTAACTCTCAAAAGGGAAAAAACAAAGGTAGAGTCAACTAAGAAAACTCCAATTCAAACTACGAAACAAAGGAAGTTACTGTGGACCAACTGTCCTTTAATTGTAAAAATGACACTGGGGAACTGGTTAACTGCTCTTCTCTAGCAATCCACCCTTACAGTTAGATTCAGAAGGGTGGCTGATGGCAACAACATGTCTTACAGAAACATCTGAGGACTTTTATCAGTGTGGAAGCTAAGCTTAAAAAGCAGGACAAGCTGTACGCTAAACTGGAAAAATTTCAATTTAAAGGACATTTAAACTAATTCACAATAAAAATTACATGCAGGTGATGAAAACCAAACTTCTAAATGATACTCCCACTAACAAATCCATGCACAACCTGGCATCACTGCAATATTTCCTGGTAGATATCTGAGATGGCACTAGAAATTTCTGCTCTGTGTGTGTGTGTGTGTGTGTGTGTGTGTGTGTGTGTGTGTGTGTGTGTGTGTGTATGCCCACCATTTAAGTACTGTGAAGTTGTTAGCAGTATGTCTGTTCTTTTCAAAGCCCAGCACTCACAGGCCTTTCACAAGCAAGAAAACAAGGTACAAAATATTGGTCATTGTCTGACTTCAGGAGTCTTGGTTATCATTTCGTTTGCACTTTTTTTTCCTCAAAGGATAATGGGTTTCATATACTGAACTCCACAGACTGATTTTCCTTCTAGAAGAGGCATGCAAGGTGCCAATGTATTATATGGAACAGCTTTCATACAGACTAAAAATTCAAAAAAGGTGTGGTCCTAGTGAGAAATGCATATACGCTTAATTTCTAAGACTAACTTATAAATGCAAGTATGCAGAGTATATAGGCCTTCTGCACAGAATTTTCTCAGGCTGAATTAATTTAATTTTGGACTAAAACCTCAGAAACGGAAAAGCTTCAGGAGGGTCAGGTCGTCAGCCTAAACATTTCTTAGAGGGCAACCATGTAAGCACAGCGCTGAATCACTTTCTTCAAATCCCCTTCCAGATATCCAGCATTTTCTATTCATAGTCTTAGTCAGGGGTCATCTCTGTGGAGTTCCTAGTCCCAGCTTCCCCTAGAGACAGACAGCGGATGTCTGGATGTCTCAGCCATTTCATCATCTTGCCCCCTGTTCCTTTCCTGACCCAGGATCCCTGCTCTCTCCCACTTCCTTCCCCTCATGCACTGCCTATTTTTACAAGGAAAAAAAGAAAAAAAAAGACTGAGCAGGCATCAGAAGCAGCCAAGCCCCAGCCCCACTGCCAAAGTTGTCTCAGTCTTCACACTGTGGGAAATCAAACATTTGTGGAGTTTAGTTTTGGGCAAAATGCTGCTTCACACACTGTTTGACATTTGGAAGTCAGAAAAGATTTGATAAAAACTGCACAGAAGCAAAAGTTGCACAGTGACCTTTCCTCTCCTCCCCATGCAGCTGAATCAACAATACTTAAGTAATTCTGCTTTCTCCAGTCCTCACTTGACCCTGTGTGAGGACCCTAAAGCTGTTATTATGTTTTCATGTCAATCATACACATATCATCAGAAAAAAAAATTAAACCAAATGACTTGGAAAGTTAAACAAAGCCATTTAACAAAGATCTTAAAGAACTTATGTTTAACAGAGATTTCAATCGCTTAAATATATTAAAAGTCATTTTCATTATGTGCAAGAATTCCTAAAATGGATCTAATGAACTGGTGCTAAGCCAGACTGATTTCACAAGAAACACTTATCACAGCCACGATGTCATCTGCTGCGACCCATAAAAGATTCATTAGGAAGGAACTATGTCGCATCATTATTCTTTGTCTGGGTTTCCAATTTTGCTTCCTTTGATCAATAAAGGAACCAAATAAAATCAGGTTCCTCCCTAAAGGGCCACATATTACTGCCTTATCTGTCCTGTCAATCAAAGGACAACTTCCTGCTCAAAGAAGAGATGATAAGCAATTATTCTCTAATGAAAATAGTGACTGGTATTTACTCTTTACCTATAATAAAACAAATTCCCCATTAGTTTCCTAGTCTCTGTCTTGTCTAATTTGGTACTGTTTCCTTTTACAGTCATTGTTTTCAATGCGCTATATATATATATATGCGCATTGAAAACACACACACACACACACACACACACACACACACACACACACAAATTACACACTTCAATACTTAAATCAAATATCATCTTTAAAAAATAAAATCATCTAAGAGAGGTTCTTAACTATTCCTAGGCTAGACACTTTAAAGTATCTGTTTAAAGCTAAGGACTGTTCTTAGAAAAAATTCCATTTAAAAATCTTGTGAAAAAGAAAACTCACGTGTGACTGATTGTCTAATGCCAATCCATAGAACCCCTAGAGATTCATGGACCCCAGGATAAGAGCCCCTGTTTTAAGAAGAAAAAAAAGTCTATAGAGCTATGAATGTGAGCAATCTGAAACATTAAATTATTGGTTGGTTGATTGATTGATCGATTGATTGATTTATTGATTGGATTGATTGATACTATAGAAAAAGCAAATATTCTTTGCCCGATAACTTTTTCAGTAAACGAAGTTTTACTAGTTTTACTACTGCCAATGATTTTGACTGAAGGTATCTTATCCAACAGCACTTTGAGGATCTCCCAACCAAACTATACATCCTGAGTGCCTCTCACACAGCCTATGTCTCACAGAGACTCTAGGACTGGGGTTAGAGGAAAGGGCTATGGAATTCAGGAAATTCATTAGGGACATGTAGTAATTCACACCTGTTTGTTTATATTTTCACTTTCTGGTCCAAATTAGGCATTTTTAAGGCCACCCTTTCAAATAATCTCCGCAAAGATTTCAGAAGACTGGCTTAACAGTAGCAGCCAGTGTTCAGAAACAAAGCCACAAGGTATGCCAGCAGATCCCTAACCTCCCAGACCCTACACAAAGCAGACCAGCATCCTAAGACTTAATTATGATTCCTTAAAGTAAATTTGATATGGTAGATACACCATCTCAGTGCTGAACAGGTGCATGAAAAATAGAGTTTATGGAGTTTGTAGAGATGATTATACAATAATTCAACAGTCCTGTGACTTTACTATAATCAGATTATTCAAAATTTGGAGTGCAGAGAAGAAAAAAAAAGTTCTTCTTTCAACAATCCAGAAATTTTATTCCCTCTTGCACAGTGAACGGAACTTTTGGAAAAATTTAAGCATATGCAAGTTTTGTTTGATTTACTAAACCTAAACTTGTTTAAGCTTGGGTTCTTAGGCTCAGAAAACATAGAATTGTTCTATGAAAATTTTTATCTATCACTCTGTCAAAAATACAAAGTAAAAATGTTACAAGAATTTTTAACCATACTTGTAAAAGTCACCTTTACCATGAGAAATAAATACCAGTACAACTGTAAGGTAAAGAACATAGTCACACAGAAGGATAACCTAGTGCCTCACAGCTCTTGAGCTGTGCATCACATCTGGGGTTCGAGTCCCGCTCAACATGTGTAGAATTTGTGTTCTTCCTGTGCGTTTGCTCCACTTCAAGCATGCATGGAAGAAGGAAATAGCAGATCACTTTTCCCCCCTCCTTTGGCCTTGGAAACCCTGCCAGTGTTTGCTACAAGTCAGATTTGACTTGATGCTATTTCAGACACCACAACAATAAGGTAGAAATTCCTTAATAGGGCATGGTCTCTGTCCTATTCTGGAGTTCCTTTTCACAAAAGGCCACAGTGTGGTGATATATACAAGTCCCTGGATGAGGTCACTGTACTGTCATTGAACTTCTTCCGAGATGACGAGAAGGTTGCCTCAATACAACTGCAGGTCAAAAAGAGGAAAACTGTTTTTTGTGCATATACTCCAAGAGCAGTTCTGAATATTCAGCCTTCTTAGAGAAGGTCAATGAGGTACTCAAGAAGATTCTTCCCACCGACTCTGAGGTCCTGCTAGGGTACTTCAATGCTCATGATAATGATGGATACACCTGGCAGAGTGCGATTACAAAGAATGGCCTGCCACATCTGAACTTGAGTAATGAATTGTTACTGGACTTCTATGGTAGCCATGGATGTCAACAATAAACACACTGTTTAAACACAGACATTTATAAGTTTACCTGGTACCAGGACAATTTGGGCCAAAAATCATTGATAGACTTTGTGGTAGTATCATCTGATTTCAAAGATATCCATTAATTAGAACATGGTTGAAAGTTTGATTTGTTGAATGGGCCATCAATCGGTCAAATCTGGGAGACATAAATGTTCCGAGAGGCTTTTTTGGGAACGACTGTCACACAGCTCAGTGTGACACTAATTTAACACCCCATCTCTAAGAAAATTTCTCACTTGTCCTGAGTGAGGTTGGGGACACAGCTCTTGATTCAACTGAGAGGTACTGGAGGGCCAAAAGTGTGGGGAGTTTAGAGAGGCCCTGGACCCTTGGAGGCCTTAATCTATCAGATAGCCTCAAAGACTAATCCATCCTGTCCAGGCCCAGCTATGCAGGGGAGTAAAGGTGCTGATCACCTCTGGAAAAAATCCTTGAGTGGTGGAAGAATCATTTTGAGAAACTACATAATCCAATGGATGTGCCCTCCTATCAGAAAGCAGGGTTTGACACCTTGGTGGATTGGGCTCCATCACTGTTCCCAAAGTCACTAGGGTGGTGCATGGCCTCCATGGTTGTACGGCTGCAGGGGCAGATGAAATTAAGCAAGAGATCTTAAAAGTACTGGACAGGGTAGGGGTAGTGTGGCTCACATGACTCTCTAGTGTAGCATGGAAGGCAGGTAAGGTATTTCTAGACTAGCAAACGGAGGTACTGATCCTTATATTTAAACCAGAGGGTATACTTTAAGTATGTCAGCACCACATTTCAAAGCCTCCCAGATAAAGCCTATGCAAAGGACCTGGAAAGGAAAGACTGTCCAATAGTGGAGCCTCAGATTCATGAGGAATAATGCAGATTTCATTCAGTTCATGAAAGAATGATCCAACTCTTCTCCCTGCCAGAGTTGTTTGAAGGGTCATGAGAACATGTTAACCCAGTCTACATGTGCTTTGGGGACTTTGAAAAGGCACATGTCTGTGTCCCTTGGCATGTGCTATGGGAAGTACTGTATTAGTATGAGGTACCAGGTTTGCTGATGTGCAGCATCTCTGTATCAGCACAATTTGAACCATGTACTTACTACTGATATTAATTCAAACTTGTTCATAGGAGGTGGCTAAGTTGTGCTTTTTCTCCACTCTTATTCATTATTTTTTCAACGTGCAGCTGAAGTTTGGATGATATCACTTTTGGGGACTAGGGGTGGCATCTCTGCTTTTTACAAACAATGTCCTTTTGGCCTTTGACACGCACTTGAGCCATTTACTGCTGAGTATGCAGCAACAGGTATGAAAATTAGCACTTCTAAATCTGAGGTCATGGTCCTTTGCTGGTATTGTCTTCTCCAAGTGAACAACTGCCCCTTGTGGAGAAATTTGAGTGCCTTGAAATCTTGTCACCATTTACAGTAATGAAGTGTGAGCTGAGTTTTCACACTAAACTCTTTGTTTAACACTCAATCTACCACCCTATTCTATTTTTATGAACTTTGGTTAATGAGCGAAAGAATGAGATCATAGATATAAAGCAACCAAAATTATGACAATTTCATGACAAAATTTTATGACAAGATGAGAAGTTTTGACAGTACAGGCAGTCAACAGGATCTGACTGAGGTAGTAAAGGCATGTTTTAAAGATGCACTCTGGCTGACTCCCTTAGAAGTTACACCAGGCACATGTAGGAGAGCCCAGGCTCCCAGGTCAAATCCAGGAAACTACACATCACTCAGCAGCATGGGAAAGACTAGGAATCCATCCAAGGAGACCACTGCCAGGGACAAGAAGGTTTGGGTCTGTCTTTTCAGCCTGCTTCCTCTGCAAACTTACCTAGGACAAGGAGGTATGAAACTGAACTGATTATGATAAAGACTGTGTGTATATCAAGGTGCCTCTTCTGCTCTGGTTGGCCTGTGAGCAAAGGAACTGAACTACTGACAAAAAAGGGCACAGTGACTTCACACTGCATGTGCTTTAGCTGCAAATGCAGCATGCATCTTTACCATCATTTTCAATAATAATACACACTGAGAAGATGAATGCCGTTTAAAGAATAAAGGTCAAAAGCAGACCCAATATTAACATCAATCAGTCTGCATCCATAATAAGCCTGGATCAGTGGCTTAAAGGAAAGTGACTCTTAACAGTTAAACACTCACACAGTGCACAGTACCATTTCAATCCTCGTGTTTCATTCACTATTAATATTCCACCTACAATGAACTTGAATGTTTCATGTAACTACAGAGACTGAACCACAGCTTGACTGCAGCCAAATATAAAAAAGCATATGAATTTTTTCAGACATTTGTCCAGCATTCATGTAAGCCTTCTCATTCATGCGGTAGAGAGCAGCCCTACCACATGCCACTGGCGACACCTCAGGTGCACAGTATAAATGAGCCCTTTACCTTTCTAACTTGAAGAACTGAGAACAGGGGAGGTTTGCACTGCAAGACACACTGGTGGTGACAGATGCACTGAAGTCAGCATTTGGACACCCCACCAGAACAGACCAGCTTCAACGTCCCTAACCATCAATTTAGAGGCCTGTACTATGTTTCATGGGCAAACTGACAGAGTCAGACCCCCCATTCTAACATTTCCCAGTTCTGGAAGAGCATCCTCCTCTTCCCTTAAGGTTCAGTTTGAGCTAAAAACCAAATCATGGCACTCAACAACAACAACAACAACAACCTCCAACAACAAAGCTCCACATGGTTTGCAGCAGTTAACTTCAGGTAACATTTCACAAGTGCTAAAACAGAACGATTTATCAAATATATGTCATTTACCTAAAAGAAGAATACAAACTACACAATGTACAATGGGGAACAAACCAAGCCCTTCACACTAATATTTTAAATAAATCCTCTTACACAACAGGTGGAGTCACTAACTTGGTATCTAACAAAAACGATTAACATAATACAAACTAATATATTTATTGCAAAAATTGAAATATGTTTGGTTGTAAACACAGAGACATTAATACAACCATAATTTCATAGTTGCTGATTATCATTTTTAAATGTCTCTGGGAAGAGTAAATACATATAGAGCATCTGTAAAATATTTCAGTAAAATTTCTACCACATTAAAAGGAAACAGATTCCAGTACTGAGTGTATTACAGTTTAGGGGCTTATAAATACAAAGAAATTAAAGCAGGATTATATTCCCAGTACATTACAGACACAATTCTGAGCATGTTCAATTTGAAAAGCTTCTATGTACACAAGCACTTCACTTTGCAAAGCAAAGAACAACCATATCATTTAAGTACAAGTTTTCACAAATAAATGTTGATTTTCTTCCTCTACAACACCAACTTCTCAGAAGGATTTTTGAAAAGCAAAAGTATAAAATATCCATAAATCAAATTAAAAAATCTTCATAATTTTTATGAAAAGGGCGTATGGTGACAAAGCTTCATGGGATTAAACAAACAAAAAAAAAATCTAATAATTTTTTATACCATATTGATTTAGCATTAAAAATAGAGCCTGGAAAGAAAGTCAAAGCTCCCTACCCTGCCAGATCATCCACGCTCCTTTGACACACTGAGTCAATTAACCGACCCAGAAAGAGCTGATCAGAGCCGCCCCATCTATTAAAAATGCACACAATAGTCTATTCATTCGCTCAAAACTAACAAGAATGCAAACCCTTTTTTCCCAAGGAGCCAATCCCTTCCTGTAGCTTGATTCATTCCCTATTAGCACACAGGGTGGAGATCTGTCTGTTTGGGGGATCAGACAAACTGGAACAAAGATGCACATTTCGCTATTTACATATCCAACATGGCAATAAAATAATTGGCAGGAAGCAGAGCTTGAAGCTATTTTAGGATTTTCTGGTCGCTTTGCAGAGGGGAACACCAATCTCCTTCTCCGATGGCTAGAGGATGAAAGTGGTATGCTGTTGAGAAAAGAGTGAGGAAATAGTCCTTAATAGCTCCTGCAAAGCCCTCCGACCCTAAATTCTGTTAGAAACATCTCTGCACAGAATATAATGAGTGTGTTCTAAGAAGCTGGGCCCTAAACCCATACCTGACACACCTGCATGTGTTCACAAGGCCCTGTTCAGTTCCTCAAACTGCTGCTGTGAACTGTCTGCTGTAGTCCCAGATGTTTCTTGGGGCTTGGAGAAGCATGGAGGGAGGAGATACACAGTTGTGCCTTGTCTCATTGAGCCAGACAGGAAGAATGCATTGTGTCTCTAATCAAGGCTGGGGAATGCAGAAGATGAAGGGAGGGGGCCTAACCCAGTGGTACAAAAATGGAGTACATAACTTCACTTAGACAAAGAATTGCAAGTACTAAAAAAAACCTAAGTAATTAAAAAAGGTCAGCAGGATTTGTGGAAATTCTTACTGAAATGAAGAAATGTGGCACTTGACAAGCTCTGCATGGCAGGCCATGACCCTGCATTAAATGTTTTTAGACAGGTAAGTTAGTCGGTTTGAAGAGCTGTGTTTAGACAATGCTAAAAGCTTCCATTCATCACAGTCTTTCCTGCTGCTGCTAATATCTTCCTACTGTGATTCATAATACATTTTAGTAAACTGAGTTACATGTTGCTACCTTGCAGAAAGTGGAATGGTAAACAGTAATAACACATTACATTTCACCAAACTGTATCACCTTTAAAGTAGTTGTATATAGTATACAAGTATGGTTATTGCTGCCAGAGGCAGATGACACAGAGGGCAAAATTCCGATCGTAGTCAGGTTAAAAAGTGAAAAATAATAAAATATATATCAAACTTGGGTCACCTTAAATTTGTAATGTGTGTAGCACCGTGTGTGAAAGACGTATCATTTCTTATTCCGCCATTCCTCCAGCATGCAGCCAGTCCTCTGTCAACCCTCCCTGTCACCAGTTTGAATTGTTAAGCCAGCAGCTACTGTCACCCCTCCTTGGTGTGTGTGAAGTGGCCTGTTTGTTTGTCCTCATCCTGACAAACAGAGCTTTATAAATATAGAGATAGTCCTGCTCTTAACGTATAACAACTTTAAGAGCTTACTCTGGTTCTCAAGTGCTGAACTGCTAAACACGTGAGATTTCAGAAAATGATTAAGTGGACTTTGAATGTAAAAGTAAAATGCATGTTTTTTGGTAAATTTAATGTTTATCATTTGCATTTATTTTACATTAAAGACATACAAAATGCAAATATAATCAAGAATTGCCGGTTTAAAAAAGGTTAGTGCAATTCAACAGTTCTATATACAGCCTTCAACCCTGCCCTTGTATCTCCAGAGGTGCCAGTAATGGGCTTTAAATTAGACCCTGTGCAACATCTTGTCACCATAATGTGATTAAAGCACCCACAGCAGATCGGGTGTTCTCCACACATAATGGGATTGTCTGATAGTGTCATCCAATTTGTGAATGTGAAGAGGCCAGGGCAGCATGGACATTGCAGCACAGCTCCCTTTTAACAGATGGGATCTGAATAAACACTAGACGGTATGGTGAGATTTGCATACTCTATGGTCTGATGCTGAGAATTTGAAGACTAGAGGTAAGGCCATTTTCAGGGCAGCATGTGATGGAGCAGTTAAGAACATGTACTAGCCTGAAGACTTAGTTAAACTTCACTCTCTTCTGCTGTTGTGCACTTACTAAACACCTTACCTATTCAAATAAAGGGATTACCACAATTCACATTTGATTACATAATTACGTAAGCAGTCAAAGTGTAATAAACTGCAGTCAGAGTATTGTTTGTTTTCAAATATGACCATTACATCATGAATATGTATTAAGATATAATTCACTGTGAAATCATTAGCAAGACCATAATACATAATGTCTCTGCTTAGACCATCATGTGCTCCTCATCACAAAGTCAGTTCATCCTCACTGTCAACCACAGTCCAGCTTACATGAGAATGTGCTGCCTATCCAACTTTTTTTTTCAGTCCAATGAACAATGAGAGTTAAATTATTATAAATCAGAAAACCCGAGGATAGATTCCTTTATAATCAGTTCAAAAGGACAGAGTGCTTGCTAATCCCTCAGGGAGCTAACCTTTCCTCCATAAGACTTGGAGACTCAGTTGCTACAAACTAGGAGGTGAGCACCAGAGCAGTATCAGAGATAAATGGCCTCCCGCTGAAGCCCAAGTCTGTGCAAGAGAGAGAACCACTTCCCCCTACATGGAACAGGAAGCTAATGGACCACATGCAAAACATAAAGCATGTCATAAAGCAGCAACATTGGCATAAATGGTGATGCTGAAGCAGTGTTCTAGTCTGCATGTGCTTTCAACCACCATCTCATGGTTGTCCAATTTCATATTTTATTACCAAGACACACATATAGCACAACAGTCAAAACAAGAGGGAGGCTGCGGTGACGACCCACATCAGACCAACACCACAACACATTACTGCCAGAAAGCATGCTATAATGTTGCTTGTATATTAAACTTTCTGGAAATAGGACCAGATGTCCACATTTGTCTGGCAGCAGAAACACACTGCTGTCAGGAAAAATGATTGTGATGCTGCTACTGGAAATGAACCAGAGACAGGAGTATTCTATGATAAATCAAGACCTCATATAAAACTATTTGGTATTACACATCAGCATATTAGTACCTGCAGTACAAAAAGGCACTGTGCTGCACTTGTCAAACACCACATCAGCAGCAAATTAGCGAGCACTATAACTTTCATCTAATGGACAAAAAATTATTAGGATACCTTGTCTCTTGACCAATAAAACATCAGGTAGTACATGGTGTGACAAGTGCTTCACTTCTACAAAACCAGAGCACTATGGTTTCCCCATCAGGCTACTTAGATGTTTAATAATGTGAGGAAACACTAAAAATCAGTCTTCTAGAACCATGACCCATAACACTGGAGCACCTCTTCAAACATTACAGAATACATGCCTATGTATTTCTCTGGCTGCATCGCAGCATTTACATGTCTCTGTACACATTTTTCAGCTCTAGTTCTATTTATGCCAGATGTTGTTTCCAGAAATTGTAGCTTATATTTTGATAAACACCCACTCTTTAGAAGGACCAATTCACCTGCAAATGACAAAGAATGAAAAAGAAAGACACTGAAGAAAGTTTTCCCCTGATATGAAAAGTATGCCTTAAGCCTGTTATGCCTAGACTCTGTGTGCACCAGGTTCTATAATTTCTATTCAAAGATCAACAGTATTTTTAAGAAAAAAAAAATTACAATTATACTTTGTCATCTATTCATTATCAGTGTAACTGCTTATTCTGAGGAGGGCTGCAGTGGTTCAGGCCCTATCTCAGAAACAGAGGGTGGTAGGATATGAAATAGCCCCTGGATTTGATGTCAGTCCATTGCAAAGTGACCACACATACCTATTCATACTCACATGCACACACTATAGGAAATTTAGAGTGACCAATACCAATTGGACTGTGGGAGGAAACTCAGGCAGACACAGGCAGAACATGCAAACGCCACACAAACTAAGCTGGATTTGAATTCACACCCAGCTATGAAGCAACAGAACTACTTGCCAAACCACGTCACCCTTCCCTACTTCAGTTTATAAGTTTGAGTTAATCAGCTGTTACTGATCACAATTTAATATGCAGTAAGAAAAAAATGCATAAATTAAGAAAAAGTGAAAAAGGATGAAAAGGTAGAGGTAAATAAGACAAGAAAGTTTAACATTTTCATAACAGTGCTTTGCAAAAACATCAGGAAAACTGTAGATACACAGAAGATCACAGCTAAATGCACTGTTCTTCCCAAAAATAAATGTTCAATGGCTTTAGGATTGCTGCTTTCTGAGAATTCTTTGGCAATTCATTATCCCAAGTTTTCCTCTCTAATCTGGGAGTCCAAATCCATCTGCCTGCTGGATCCAAAGCAAACAGTCCTAGGTGTCATAATGGGCTGCTGGATATGACACACAGGACCAATGATTCTCTGGTAGGACTCAATATAAAATGTTCACATCATATGTTGACAACAAGGAAGTGATTGCTGTATAAGTCAACTGCTGCCGGACAGCAACACTGCTTCTTCAAAACTATGTCAAATTCATCTGACAACACAGACAAAGGGGGACATCTAGGACTAATGTGTAACCACACATGCCAATGATTATCTGCATCATACATTCATCATCAACATATGGTCAAAGAGATCAGACACAAACCAGACATACATATAACACACAGGAATTCTAGAAACAGCTGTTCTGAAAATGGACATTTGCAACAAGCAATTCTATTCAGTATTCCTCACTAATTTAGCAACTCTGGCTTACTGGACCATTCACTGTATCACTGAATGAACATTTCACACTTGTGAAAATAAAAATGAAATACTATACTATTTCCCTTCAAGTACCGATGGTGTTTTGAGTAAAAGTAATGTGTGGAATGAGTAAACATGTTTTCTTGGTAATCAAGAACTATTAAAATATAGCAAATTAAGTATAAATAAGAGCAACATCTGCACGGAATGCACCACACTTAAAGAAAACACACACACTTAAACTTACAGCTGTGGTATCTTAACACTTTAGGAGGAGCTTAAAGTGCATGATGGTTTTCCTAATTGACAGAACAAACCAATGCTAATCCCACAATGCTCTGAAGCTTTGAAATGTAGCCTCAAGATGAATTTGAACATAAACTGAATAAACACACTTCAGCATCCAGCAAAATGGGCAACCTGTCAAAAAACCGCACATAAGCCAAACACACAAATACTATTTTAAAAACTTACAAGCAGTGAAAGTGTTTTCTTTTATTATGTTAACTCTGAAAGAAACCAGTTCCACAAAATCTTTCAGATTTTTTGTGATTAACCATAGCCCAAAACAATTGAATTTATGGTGAAAGTTTTCAAAAATCATGCCTTTTCTGCCATTTTTTTGGGTAATTATAAAATTATAGGAAATTCCTATAAAATTTGAGGAAATAGTAATAAAACTGCATGTCAAAAAGGCATAAATAAATCATTAATGAGTACTAGTGACAGTAAGAGTGCACAAAAATGTAACAAAAATAAAGCAAAAAAGGTTTCTGCAGAAATATTGTGGGAATAGGATAAAACTGCAAACTCTCACAATAAATGGAGGGATTATACGAATTTGTATTAATTCTTAAAACTGCAAAGCCAAGAACTCCTGGAGAGACTGAGAAACTTAAAATTGTTCATACATTTCTTCTTCTTATGATGCATCAAGTCAAAAAGTCAGTAGTGAAAGGCAGTGCAGTACAGTACTTTCCAGACAGATGCTGTCAATACAACACAATACAATGTGATTCACTGATCAGCACATCAAATTATTTTTTAAACATTGACTACAATCAGCAAGTACATGAGCAGCATAAGATTACAAGAAAACTGGATTTTTAAAAAATATTTTCCTCAACAATGGAGACCTTTGACCAGCTTCCCTTTTCCAATATAACAATGTTGAGGCCAACTTTTTCCTGATTACTCACAGTACCTTGTGAACCACAATTTGTCCAACAATCACTCACTCAGCAGTCCTTTAAGGTCAGCTTTGTACTGCTTATAGCAAGTGACAACATACCACTGGGTGCCACACTGAGCAACACCCTTTCATTGCTGCTCCTTTTGAGGTATCACCACAGGCAGAAATGAACCACTGAAACATAAGTTGTTTTTATCACTATCACACAAAAGCTGATAACAGCAGTAAATGTTAGTAAAGCATATGGTCATTTGATGTTCCTCCAGCTCATGTCCCTGAATGCACATATACAATCTTATTCAGTCTTCCACAAAAAGGAAAAATTATTGACATTAAAAAAACATAAAAACAGAGAAGTGATCAAGCGTTTTGAGCCCACCTGACATACACACTAAATCAACACCAAATTCAAGCCAAATGCAATGCCATTTCTTATTTAAAACACTTTCATTTATACTCAAATACTTCAAACATCTGATAATTACGTGGAAAAAATATTAACCCGGATCGCAGAATTTTGAACTAAATTCGATATATATGGAACAGATGTGAACACATATTCTTCCCACATAGTGTGGAAGAGTAGAACGTAACATATGAACAGACTACTAAATGTCCTTCAAGCATGTTTCACTCAATAATAAAATCTTACAAAACTATTTGAAACAAGCTAAAAAAAAAAAACAGCCTGTCCCGCCCCCTGCTCCCCTAATTGGTGCGCGGGCGTGTCAGTCAAGGCATAAAGCCACAGCGAGATTGAACGAGGAATCAGTGCGCGTTCACCGTCTCCTGGCTGCGCTACCCTGGTGATAAACATCCTTAGTCGTCATTCCTCCGTTTCTGTACACTGCAAAAACCCAGTTATAATGTCCACAGTCCTCACACAACTTAGTCCACTTAAGAAGGCTCTTAATATGCATATTGCCAAATGCTTCATCTGACTATTCCCTATTAATCTGTGGCCAACCGGCAATAAATCTGAAACACAGTCTCGTCCGCACGTTATTGGTATTCACTACCTGTGACATTTGCGGCCTGAAGTTGATCTCCTTTAGGTCCACGGAGCCCGGCGAAAGGTTGTGCAGCACCTGGCACAACAGCACCCCATCCCGCAGCGCCTGAGCCAGGTCGAACACGGCAGCCGACGGCCACACGACCCGGTGGTTCGGAGGCAGCACCTTGCAGTCAATGAGCCAGCGGCCGCACTGCCGCCACTCCTCCATGGCGCCCGGACACACAGCAGCCAGCTGCCCGGGTTAGAGTCTGTGTGCAATGCTCATTCCAAACACAGAGACGTGGAGCTGGACCGGTTCGCGCAGATATATATCACGCCAAGTTTGTTCTGCTCTTTTCCCCGGTGGACACAGTTCAGGCTTCTATTGCTTAGCACTAGGTAACGGCCTCACTCGGCGGGAAAACTTGCTCGCGCGGCTGTCACGCTGAAATTCGGGCGCGCGGTCGACCTCGGCTGTGTCCCACTAAACAGCGGCCGGACACGCGCACGCCTTTTGTTCCGAAAACACGGCAAGAGCGGTGGTCACTTCGCCTCCGAGGAGGGAGACGTGTCCTTATCCAGCACACACGGTCTCGTGCTGCTCCTCACTGCACAAGTTCTGATTCCAAACATCTCATCCTGCTCTGGGAAACGCGGCACCCGATCGTCTTCGCGTTTTTACACCGCTCCTCACTAAAGAAGCTCTAAAGTGCGACAGATGTTCCCTAAGTAGTGCCTGCAGAGCACAGCCTTTCTTAAGAAGCTGGAAAACGCGGAAACTCTCAACAAATCCGCTGTCTGTTCTGTTGCATCTGTGCACAATCCGTCTGCGCTCGTCAGCACCGCCGCTCTTCGCTCAGAGACTAACTCAGGCGCGCGGTCTTCTCGGGTAGGCGTGAACGCGCTTCAGGACCGGGAGGGGCTGGATGTGAGCTGAGCCGCGGTCGAGCGCGCACACGTGTCAGAAACCAGCGAGAAGGAACGGCTCGCGCGCCCCAGTGTCAGCACATGCGGGTGTTTTGTAACTCGCACACACGCACGTTTTATTAATCTCTTCGCGCACTTGTTTCCTTACTGAACGTGTTCAGCGGAGCCACAGTGTATTTATGAAGCAGATTTAGACGGAACTCCTTTATTTATTAAAATAAAACCTATTCGATGAGGACCGTCTACAATTTGCATGTGTATCCAATAATAAACCAGGTCGTTTCCAGCAGCCTCTTCACAAACAGCAAATACGAAAAAACATATTAAGGCCGTACTGTTTATATCCCTATACATGATGAGCCATATTTGAAGTAAGTTATTATTAAGTAGCTGGTCAGACATCCACTATTTGCACTATGTGAGGAAGGCAAGTGACGTCTGTTCTCGGAACAGAATATTTCAGTAATCCTTTCAAGTTTCGCCCTGATTTAAAGAGGTTCAGTAACCGTCCTAGTGAAGTTTCCGCAGTTCTGCACAAAATCTGTTCTTCTGTACGAACATAACCGTAAGCTGCGCTTCTGATTTAACTTTATTTTCCTGCACGATCCCGAGTGAGTGCCGTTTAACTGCGGCACCACATTTCGTCCCGTTTTGCGATCGTCTGACGTTCTTTCTGTCACCTTGCGGACACTTCCTGCTAAATGTACATCGTAAGTTGCCTTCAACAAAAGCCTCATCTAAATACAGAATTACAATAATACTCACCAGATTAATATTAAGGTGGCTTGGTTCATCAGTTGGTCCGATGCCCTGCCGAATTCCTGGTAATTAAATAAACTGAATAGTTTTCATCATTAAAAAGCAGAAACAATAAAAATAAATCAATGCCTATCGAGGATTTTATTAAGCTGGTTTCAAAATAATTATAGCTCTATGGGTTCAGTTAGTGGAAAAGAATATTTTAACATGTATACGGTATATGTATGTTTAAGTAAACACAGCAGTATATGATCTCTGAGATTAAGAACAAACATACGTTTACAGAGACCGTAACAATATCGTGTGAAAATAGTCCAGATTACAAATATATGTGCAACGCTGCCATCTGGTGACATAAGAATAAACACGACTGTTCGAGTACATCCACACATACAGACGGCTCCTCGACCTACGACGGCTTTCAGTTCTGACAAGGCTTCGTTATATTTGCTATTTTCACAGTATTCATGTTTAAAATAATACATTAAAAAATTGTATACAGTACGGCATGATAATTTTATACTGCACCATTTTTTTCCCTTAATATATTTACTTATTACTTACAGAACCACAAGAATACTTTTATGCTTGCCGGTACTTGCAAATGAAAAGAAAATTTAATGGAATCACAAAGCTCTATAAACAAAACAACATTTTATTAAACAAAACTAAGTGCTGACAGATGCCCAAACACTGACTGAGCCAATAACTAATATGGTGTGTTGCAGCCTGCACTATCAACAATAGGGGCAATGCTTTTTCCCCATGCCAAATGATGGAAAATATCATAAATGTGGAATGATGTGTCATAATCATATGACTGAAAAGCATGCAGACATATTCAGCATTTCAACTTAAAAAGATACTTGAGATGCATAAAGGAGGGAGTAAAAGTTAGATCACACTGTGCAAGCCAATACTATAAAATATGGTTGACAACGTCAGATACACCAATCAAAAGAAACAGCTACACTACATTTCATGTTTACCTTCTCATTTAATAATTTCTGTGTTTTTCAATTCTCCATCCTAATTCTTTTGACTGACAAAAAGTGTACAGATATTTTTAGAGCGTTGCATGTACCTTGTTGACACAGATTGAGTGGAGCACAATAGAAGGGGGGGTCAGGATGTCTTGTCACTGCTGCAGAAAGCACATATAGCGCTGTTCAGTAAAAGATACATGCATACACTATACCACCCAACAATTTCTCAGGTTTTGGAATGCATGTTGTCTATTAAAAAGCTCTGGCTGTGTGTGTGTGTGATTTTAGAAACATTAACTTCAAACTTAAAAGAATTAAAGACATATAACTAGTAATAATTAAAATAATAGTAATTCAAATTCATCCCTTTGTGGATCTAGTGCTGCACCTTGTGGTATTTTACAGTGAGATACCATCACCAATAACCAGTGATCTATGTGCAAAACTGCACGCACACACACACACACACACACACACCACACAAGGTCAGTAATGCCCACATAATTCCCCCAATAGTTAGTACAGTACTACACCTGTACACTGCAGCTAAATCACCTCCACTTCAAGGGTTAGTCATCCCAGGGGTCATTTACTGGGGCTACCACAACTCATGCTCTAGTTGCAGGTTGCCCACAGTGAGAATCAAGTGCCACCTCCCCCAACATTTGCACTGCCTGCTCCATGATGGTGAGGAGGTAGGCTAAAGCCCATCTAAAACTCTGAGTGCTGCTCGCTGGCATGCCCATTCAGGCAACAGAGAGCTCTCTGTATGGTACCTCCTGCAACAGATACAGCAGGCATCTTACCAGAAAGGCATCATCTGACCTGTTGCATATGCTTGATGCACGGGGGGGGGGGTCTTCTCCGCTGGTGCCCTGTCTAGAGAGTTAGTGCTGCAGGGGCTGCAGTATCCTCTCCACATGGAGCACCAGGAGATGAGGGTTATTCTGCACCACGTGGGTGCCACTCTTTCCTCCCACTGAGTGGCACCTGCTCAACAGCACCTCCCAAAACAGCCTCTGCAGAATCCTCCTTCTCACAGCTGTCTGCAAATTTTCACCCCTGAACTCCCCACATCTGTCAGTCCACAGAACTAAGTAAAGCTGCTACAATACATTTTTGCTACTATTTCAATATTCAAGCTGTATGATTATGTACGCCGATCATTTGAAGAGATAAGTTGTTTATTTATTAAGATAGCTTCCAGTGCAACTGTTTAAAAACCCTATTTTAAGTTTCGGTTATTTTTAATTCATTTTCCCCCTAAACATAATTCTAGTCCAATTCAAGCATTTAATTGAAATGTGCAAAACATTAAACTTAATTCTCTAAATGTTCCCTTATATTGCGCACTTCGAACCCGATTATCTTAATTTCCTATCAGTTGTATACCCGCTGTAAAAGGGTGCTCGACAAAACGATTCTCGATTAATGTATATCAATGTTGCTGTATCCCTTCTCTGGAAATAACAAATAGTTAATGTAACACAATCACAGTGAGATGTTGTATATTTCACATGTAAAAAGTACAAATGTACTGAATACAATGAACAAAATGTAGTTATTCGGAACGGTTTTTCGAGACGAGCTGCGGTTTTCGCTCGGACCATATTGTCGAGGGACACCGTTGCCAGTAGCAGCGGTGGCGGCGGCCGGGTGTGTAACTGGCTGACTGTTAATAGGTTTTGCAGCAACTCTTTTACCTCCAGTGTTGTTGTTGAGTTCGACTGATAACTGAAATGACGTCACGCTGCACGAAGGTGTCTACCGGCGATGAACTGCACAGGAGCGGCTCAGTGTGCGCACGGTGGCACCTGGATCCCCGTGTGTGCGTTTCACGTTCCTGTTGAGGCCACAGGTGTCACTAGGTGACTGGGCCGAGGCTCACATTTATTCAGACAGTCGTGGAAATGCGGCCGCTGTAAGGACTGTCCTTCCAGAAGTGGCCGACTGAGCACTTCGTACCGCTCCGCGAGGAAAATACCAAGCTGCGCACGGACGCACGGACGGACCGCCGGCAACATGGGGGACAGAGTGCCGCTCGCGGACAGAGCCCTGTCTGAGGGCTTCGCGCGCCTCCGCTACCACGACACATCGCTACTCATCTGGCAGCAGCAGCAGCTCGAGCTCGAGCGCGCGCCTCCCGCCACCTACCTGAACCGGAGCCAGAGCGCGTGGTACAGCCAGTACGGGAACGAGGCCGTGCTCGTGCGCGACAGAACGAGGCAGGAGGCGCGCGGACACACGGCGGCCTCGCGGATCTGCTCGCTCATGTGACAGTTGAAGCTCCACGACTTGTGAGGTTAAATAATTTCTAGGCTATGAATAGATAAGGCCTGTGTCCCGGGTGACTTACAGTGTAGGATAATCTACTCGACTAAACTGTGGTTTACCTGTTGAGGACGAGAGGTACTCTAATCTCCGCAGGGAAACTCGCAGCACAGGAGGCAGCACCGCAACAGCTAAATAAACAGGCAGTTAAACAGTGGCAAAGACTCTAAGGTCTCAAGGCGCTCTGTCTAAGCTACTTGCTAATGGCCCCCTGCATGGCATGACGGAGGCTGATTGCTGTCGGTTAGAAGGACCCTCAGAAGCACCTTAGTGTCCCTAAATTGAATAACCTGGGGGTTAAAAGACCTCATGGCAAACATGTAAATTTAGGGGATGTGAGCCACTGTCCATTATGGACTGCAGTTTTTCCCCATAACAGAATCCACTTTACACTTTCCTTGTTGAGTCTGTACCTTTCACCAGAAGTGATGTTTCCTTTCAGCACAGTACAGCATAAAAGATCACACTGGTGACTGCAGTCACTTGGAGGATATTTCTGCCCACGTTGAAGGACCTTAGCCTTCTAAAAAAGTACAGCCTGCTCTTTCCTGTGTTATACAGCACATCTGTGTTGTGGGCCAGTTTGTTGCTATGGATCCCCAAGTAGTTAAGTGTTCACCACCTGCACATCTGCACCAGCAGTAACTGGGTGCTGGGGCTGTTCGAAAGGGTGAAGATCAGCCACCAGCTACTTTGTGATGTTGATGCTGAGCTGGAAGTGGTTTGCACCGACAAAACTGTGGCTATTTTTACAGAATTGGTTCACATAAGTACTTTCACGAAAGATACCGCAGCAGCTTCTGAATAACTCATGTAAGTAAAACTTATATTGTGATGTGATAGTGAGGGGTCAAGTTTGGTTGTGCAACAGACTAGTTTCCACTATATAGGTGATCACTGTTAGCCAAGGTGATCGGACCGCTGAGGCCAACGATGCCGGTGGAGGAAAAACCACACCGACAGCTTGCATACAAGTGGTCAATGAAAGTTGACGTTAAATTAATTTTGCTTTAGTCACCACCTGATACTCTGATCCTTCTGGGGGAATATCAAATTACTAATTTGCATATGGCTGTCTATTAATATAGAATGCATGTAATGGGTTTGGAAACAGACTTGTTTTGTGTCAGAACCCACTCATTTATGACAATGTACTGCTTGAAGTGTTAAGAATGCCATGTTTACAAATGTTTACACATTTTGCGTCAGATCTCAGCGAACATTTTGTAGTGCTGCGGTTACAAAGGTGGTATAAATCTCTCAAGGACAAAACTATTATTCTGGCATGCAGAAAAAGGCCCAATTTGTTTAGGGGTCATGGAAATGGAACCAACTCTTAAGAATAAGGCATGAAGAGGACTAGAAACTCAGGAATAAAGTGATGAAATGCATGTATCAAGAGTACAGTGAAGTGTTAAAGCATTTGTATATTGCAGCAGGTGCCCCTCACAAACAGTGGAGAGAAAACCCACTCGTCAAAACACAGCCTCCAGGCAGAAGGCTCAGCAGGGAGTCACTGAAGCTCCAGCACTTACCCAGGGGACAGTGGCTGCAGGAGGAAGTGAAGCAGAGCCACACTGGTCTGAATGAACGCAGTCTGTCCACCAAGTTTCCTGCTGCAAAAGCCAAAATGTCTTCGTCTGTATTCAAAATGTATTACCGTTAAGTGTTGAAACACTTAAAATGCTAGCTAATTTCTTGACTATATGTAAAATATATTCAGACTAGTCAAAAATAGTATTTAGATTTTGAAGTTGTGGCACAGGGGGGGAGCCTGAAATTCTGTATGTAATTAACTTATTTTTTTAATGTTTTGTAATTAAAACAGTTAACTTGTGAAGTGCTTCTATACATTTGGAATATTTCTACAGTGCCAGGTTTAAATTATGCTATATACAAACAGGCGAGGGGTTCAGCACACGGGGCACAATACACACGTTAACAGTAACTGCGTGCACACACATACACACATAGGTTTTTGTCATTTATTTATGAAAAACAAAAGGAGCTTGGTGAGTCAGACTCCAGGTTAGCAGTTTACACCAAATATTAGCTTCTAACTCTGCCCAACAACCCCCCCACCCCCCACCCATTAGGCTCTTCAGACCTCTGTTGCAATAAACAAGCCTAAAACTACTTACATTGAATCCTCAATCTTCTCAATGACTGACATTTACAGGAAGATACTATAAACAGCTCAAAAAAGGTATAAGAAAGTTACAATATTCCTGCATGCACATACATAAAAAGTTTTTTTTATCTTTTTGAATTTTTAAATATAAAAAAGAACTATTATATCTTGAACGGAGCCTAAAAATGAACTAATAAGTGGTGAATATATATTTATATATACTTTTTCAGTCTTAAAACTCTAGTGACATCACTCAGGAAAAGCCCATCACGGTTTTAAAATCAGACCTCATCTGGCTGCAACGAGCAGAGAAAGGGGTGGGGCTGGAGGTCTGCACTTCAGTGCTCTCAGGTAAGACAACACACCAGCACAGGCAGCCCATCGCTCTATTTCCGTTCAGTGATGGCGAACACACAGCTACTCTCATCACTCCACCTGGCATTCGGAACGGGGAAGTCTGGTCATAATTACAATGGCTCACAAAAAGACTGATCAAACATGGATGAATAAATACATTCAAACACCAGCACCCCACCTTTGAGAGGAAGACTTGCTGATTACATCCTGCTTTTTACATGAAGATACTTTGCATTCAGGATGGTGGGTAAGGTACAAACAATGACAAGGAGGTTCAGGAGATGATTTCTTGTTTCTAAGTAACCCTGAACGTTCGGTCTAGTGTTTTATGTAATGCAGCTCATATATAGTAAATAGAAAATATACTCCTATTCCAAAGACCCATAAGAAAAAACAAAACGTGGGGAAAACTGCCTAAATTGGTTAAAAAAATTGATGCATACCTAATTTTTTTCCTGTGGGGGCAGTCACATCTGCTTGTGATGCGTTCAAAGTACAAGCAAGTATTTAATAAGATCAGAAAAAATACAATATAAAAAACAGTTTGAGGCCTAAATTCATGATACTCAAGACT
Source organism: Arapaima gigas (assembly GCA_900497675.1). Taxonomy (NCBI): domain Eukaryota; kingdom Metazoa; phylum Chordata; class Actinopteri; order Osteoglossiformes; family Osteoglossidae; genus Arapaima; species Arapaima gigas. Next base: position 870,892 of record UFQX01000396.1, on the reverse strand, counting down.
TTGAATGCATGCAGTTATGGCTGCAATACTAATACTGCATCAACTTCTTTTATTGCTTGTTTTGTGACTTCCCCAGTGTAAACAATGCCCATTTCAATTTAACAGCTTTTCAGTTTTCTACATGATTACACTTACACAATCAAAGCTGTGAAGAATGCCTTTATAATGCCAAAAAAGTAGTACTGTCACACAGGTCAGAGGTTGCAGAGCCGCGGTTTCTGAAACTCGCACTCAGTGCCCTCTACCCCACCCCTTCATTAAAAAGCTTGATGAAAAAGGACTCATGAACACAAAAAAAATTAAATAATAGACAGATGTCAGAAGTTGTCAACACTAAAATGATAGTAACCCCTTTGAAAACTGAAGTTAATTCCACGGCTGCATCTAATAGCATTATAAATAATGAGCTTTCATAACTGCACCTGTAAAGACAGCAAACCATCGTATTCTGGCCCATGAAAGCCCCACAACCCCCCCCCCCATGCCCACTGAAGAGCAGTTATGTTCACACATTCCCCTTGATTGTCCTCCAGAATGGACTACAGAAAGCTAAGAGACATTCTAACATCATATGGAAGGAGGGAAACAAACATGAGGAAATCAATTCGTGCCATTCATGAGGTTAAACTCAATACTTAAAGAGACACCAAATCAAATGGTAAAATCAGACTAATATTTTCATTATCATTATTTATATATTTTCCCTCTTCTGAGTAAAAAAAGAAACAGGAGTAATGGAAACCCGAAAAAAAAAAGAAAAAATTCCCCCAACACAAACAGCCTGAAATGGGGACATCAAAAGCATATGTTACACATTCTCCTGTAATGTTACACATTCTCCTGTTTCTGAGTTCCTCTCAATATTTTGCCACCATGGTAAAAAATTTTGATGTGAAGTTTGTGCAGGTTTTACTTCCCCATATACAGGTACAGATAAGGAGGACATTAGTAAAGTATCGCATTGGCAGCAGTTGAAATACAGCAACACTGCGCAGAACCTAAGAAAGGCAACAAAATTAGTGTGTTTCGAGGAGAGTTATCACCAAGTTCTTGTGAGATGAGAAAGCCAATTCTTACATGTTCAGAAAAAAACAGCTGACTCAAAGTAATATGCATTTCTGCATATTACATGTCAAATAAATTAAAGTAGATTAATCAGAGTAGATACATATATAAATATACACATAGGCATATGCCGGTATTTGTGGAATGTGGTGATTGTTTGGAGGTCAATTTACGCGCAAGGTGCTGTTTCAGTGATGGAAGCTATTCCAAAAATAATTAAAAAACTAAAATCAGTGACAAGCTCCCCAAAGACAAGGCCTGGACAATTCGGCAGCACTCCTTACTGAGACAATTGGAAAATCTGCTGAACTGTAAAAGTTAAAGAAATTGAACAGTTTCTCTTTCTGCATGTCCAATTTTAAAATCTTAAGTGTGTGTTTTTTGGACTTTGCCCTCTCAAACCCAAATATTTCCTTTTTTAGGGCCACTGAAAGAAACCCCTGATGCTGTCCATCCATCTATACCACATTACAATGTTTGTTTTTGCCTTGTTCTTCTCAAAATCTTTATATAAAACCATATAATTTCTGCCACCGGGGTACCTTTTATTGTAATCTGACTGGCAAAGGGGAAACAACCATGAGTACACACAACAGCTGGCCTCACAAAAGGAACCAAAAAGGGAGCAGTTCTGTCCACACGCCCAGCTCAGTTCAGTCTGAGTCGCTGCTGTCAGAGCTGGAGCCGCTGGATGAGCTGCTGCCAGAGTCGGAGGAGCTGCTGCTGCCGCTGAGCCGAGAGGGTCCTCCCCCCTGCGCCGAGCCTGCCTTTTCTGCTGGGAGAGGGGGGTGTGTGTGTCAGCACATGCATTCTACTAAAGCCGAATGGCCTTTACCAGCCAAATCACAAATTTCTCAGTATTTTTTGATCATTTGCCTACATCGTGACAACAACATACTCTGAAAAAACCTCAAAAATTAGGGCAAACAAATATTTCAAAGTACAGTTTGAGAAGATCTGGGTAACAACAAAAAACATTTTTTGACATACTTAACACAATACGTGGAATATGAAGTAAATACTTTGCCCATTAAAAACATTCCTGTATCGGTCAAGGAATTCCCCCTTGACCTAACACTGGGACCCCCACCAACCACCAAAAAGGTGTTATGAGACTTGAGACATGCAGACACACAAACACACACAAGTGATGAAGAAGAAGAATGCAATGAAAGGAGAAAGATGAAAAAGGAGGCTCCCCTTCCAAGCATTCAGAGTGAACTACAACTTCCCATAGGCACGTCTTATTCAGTTCCACTGCTTGAGCACCACAAAACTAAGACTGACTAAAACAGTTTTCAGCACTTTAGTTGTTCCCTTCAGTAAGCAAATCAGCTCATCTGTCTAAACTGATTTCACCATTGCAGTATAAAGGGGGTGTTTCTGCAAGAGAATGGTCAATGTAAGTGAAATGCAGGCGAAAACTTAACATTTATTGAACACCTCATATAAAGGCATCTGTGGGATCACTGCACAAGCATCGTCTTAACACCTTACCTACTGAGTTTGAAATTAATTGAACACTAAATTTTGGCTTATATAGTACTAGGAAAACCACTAGAGGGGAAAAAAAAAACTAGGAAGGAAACACTTTTACAAATCGTAGTCGCCCTCCCATCATTCTCACCGGGTGCTTTGCCATGGTCACCTACCCTGCCCTGCCTCTAACCTCTGACCAAGCAGGCCTTCTGGCCTCCTGTTGCTCATTGTCCAGCCCTGAAACACAGGTACCTTTTTTGGGCGGTTTCTTGTTGTTGTTCAGCTGTCCACTCACGTCCTGCAGCCTCTTTTCTAACTCTTTCTTCTTTTCCTGAGCCAGTTCCTCCTTAGACTTGGCACTCTTTTTCCCTGTGCCCGCTGCAGGAGACACACAGCGGTGCACCGTAAGCACAAGGACCCTGCGTGGACCTCGCTGCCGTGGCAACACCATCGCTTCTGTTATTTATTTAATCTTCTTTTTATTGACTGTAAAGGGTCACTGGAATTATCTGGTAAAATGAGGATACTTTTGCTCTAGCAGGCATAGCACCACATGAGACTCCACTGCCAAACAAAAACAGGCAGACCAAAGGTGTGGGGGAACTACAAAAGTAAATATACCTATAGTAAAATGTACTAAAAACAAGAACTTTACTCAAGAAATCTCATAAACAGACGTGCAAAAGGAATGGGGAGGAGGGCAACTCCAGCAAGAAAAGAGGGCAGGGAAAAAGCCCCAAGAGGTCGTAGTGCTTATTGGCGGAGAAGGGACGGGTCATGGAGGAAAGGGCTTCCTCAGCCTACAGAAACCAGGTCTCCAAGATGGAGCACAGATGGGACACCTGACTTACGTAAAGGTTTCCGCTGTTTCTTCTGTAAGCAGGACTTGACATATCGCTCAAGCTCACGGAGAGTGGAGGGCTTGAGAGTCTCAAAGTCGATCTCTATCTCATCGGGGTTGGAGTCACGCAGCGAGGGCTCACGGGACTGAATAATGTGCACCACACGGCCCAGTTTCTCGCCTGGCAACCGATTGATGTCCAGACTGAGCTGCCGCTTCTCATCATATGTCATGGGCAGGGAGTCCTCTTCGTCTGACTCGTAGGTTGCTGCCCCTGACTTCCCCTTCTTCGGCTGCCTGCAAATTTTGTTTATAGTAAGCTGTATTAGTTTCCCTTATCCAAATGGTTGTTCACTTTGCACTAAAAAAGTAAGAAACGCCAATATTACTTTGAACAATAAACCTGAAGGTGAAACAACTAATCTGTGTAGCTGATTAACTGTTTTTCAGGGTTAAACAAGGTCAGACAGGATTTTCCATACATGCTATCAGTTTAAAAAATCGGGAAAGCTGCAGGGATCTGAAGTCCAGGCTGAGACAGAGCTACACAGGAGTAGAACTCAGTCCTTCCACAGAAAGCACCCGTAGAACTGCCAGCAGACAGAGTCAGTACCTGCTGGCTGTGACGGTGCTATTGGCCTTCCGGGCTGGGGCTTTCTTCTGCTGGGCTGGCTTGGACTGCTGTGTGGACTTAGGCTTCTTCTCATCATCTGGCTTGGCCTTGCTATGCTTGTCCTTATCCTTCTCTTTGTCCTTCTTCTTTTTGTCTTTCTCCTTTTCTTTCTTCTCCTTCTTTTTCTTTGGTTTACTTACCGGCGCCTGAGACAGAGCGGCCAGTTGTTCGTGGACGGCCTTAAGCTGGGGAGAGAGGCAGAGGAGGGGTCAGCCTTCAACCAAGGCATGGTCAGCAGTTGGGGATCTAAAGAGAAGCTGGGCAATGTCAATCAAGAGGCATTAAATATGAATACATTTTCTGTAAATTAACAGTCCATCTTGAGTCTATGTCATTTACCGAGGTGTTCACTGAAATAATTTATCTTCCACTTCTTTCATCACAAATTAAAAGGTTTTATTCAGCTACAGGGTGCTTACAGGCTAATACTCGCCTTGCTTACCTAGTGCTTTACTACAATACAATTCAATGGTAAAAAACTGAAATAAAAGCGGTACAAATATATAATATCAGCCATGTTATGTTTAACCTATACTAGTTTTCTCTGGATTCTGGTGTCTGGTTAAATACTGTGCCATTCCTGACCAGTATGTTGTAGGAAACTCATAGAGAACACAGACTGTGAGACAAATTAAGACTGATGCTTACTATAGTATTGCAATTTATCAAAAAATATTAATTGCTTCCATCAATTAATTAAAGAACCTGCAAGAATCACTTCTTGCGTACATTTATGTTTTGCTGTTTGGCAGTGGGATGCAAAATAAACTGAATTGCACTGGGTAAGCAATCCAAGAGGTCTTTAACTCTTTTTATACCAGTTGTGAAGATGAAAAGGGCATAAAGACCTGAAGGAGAGTATACTGCCAGTGGAGAATCACAGAGGACAGCTGAGATTAGGAAAAAAACAGCAGAATTCTCTTTAACCAAGACAAAAAAAGATGGAGGGAACTCTCGCACCTGCTCTCAACGCCCCCAGTTCATCAGCTACACCAGTCAATGTCATTCAGAGGAACTTGGAAAACAGATGAGAGCAGATCGAGAGGAAGACAGCAAGCTTGTTTGGGGTTCCAGAGGTGCACCGCGTCCCCCGGCCCAGCCACACCCCTTCCTGTCACGCTCTCCCCCATCTTAACCCTCTACCGCTCACTCAACAAGGTGCAACAAATAAATAAATGAATAAGGAGTTAGTGGGGACCGGGAAGTAAAAAGTAAATCACCTGCAAATGTTTGGCACACCCGTTTTTTTCCCCCGCCCTGTTACCATTGGGGTGCTCCACAGAGAATTGCTGGTAAAAAAGCCAAAGTGAAATCAGGGGACAAGAATACTCCAGAGATCATGTAAAATATTATTACAACAAGCTACTTCATAGTCAGAGCTACAGTGTAATACTGCTAATGTAACTGCTACACTTAAAAAATCATATCAACAATTACAACATGCATGCTATATACAAGTAGATGCCTAAAGCACAGCATTTGAGGCGGTAGAGGGTTAACTTTTAGTCCTAATAGTAGGCTGTTAAAAAAAAATCTGTAGTGGAAGCAAAGTGAGGTTTGCATGACTGCAGTGTAAGAGGGAGGGGCCTGACTGAAGATGGGAGGCGGCCAGAGCATGACTGCAACCCTCCCCTGTCCCTCCCTGTGGTTCGGATCTTGGTCCTCGGTTCTGAAACCCACCTGTTCCGAACCCACCTGTTCCTGCAGCTCGGCGAGCCGAGTGGCCCGCTCCTCCTCCGAGTCGGAGCTGTCAGAGCTGGAGGTGTCACCGCTGCTCTCGCTGCTCTCCGTGCTCTTGCTCACCACAGCTGAGGTGGGTGGAGCGCTGGGCGGGGCTACCTCTGCTGGCTCATCTGGCATCTTGGCAAAGCGCATTTCAAACACATCCTAAAAGAAGCAGTTAAAACTTAAGGTCAAAAACAAAGAATTTTTATTCAAACTTATTTACCCACACAGTTAAATCTGTCAAGATACAAGCAAAGAATTTCTGTTGTGATAAAACTTTGATTTTTGCTGAAACAAGATTCAACAAAATTTTATTAAATCCTGGAAACAAGTGTGAAGTTGAATTCTGTGTTAAAAGTATGTAGTACAAAACAAGAGAACTGAGCAATTAGGCAAATACCTGTAGTTTTCTTGCCATGGCAACAACTTCATGATCAGGTGGGTTATATTTGTAGCAATTTGAGAACATTAACCGAATATCAGCTGCAAAGCTTTGGGCGTCCTGGTACTCCCGGCTGTCCATTTTTTTCTGCAGGCGGATAACATTTTGTATCAGAACCTTAAGTTTATCCCTTCTAAAAACCAAGTTTTTTGTCAGCCATTTATACCTTTAAACTTCAAATGTTTCTCTGAGTTCAATTAAAATAAGAAAGGCTTTGGATTAGAATCATTTGATTAGATCCATCACCCAGTTGCAGTAATGAACAAATTTTATCTTTTTTCAAGCTTTATCAGGATGAAGAAAAAAATGACTGTATATTCAAAACATGTAGTATAGGACCTATAAATCTTAGAAGCAGAGAAAAATAATCCACAACAATAAGACAAATAAATGCCATTGGTTTGACATCTACAAGAAATGGAATCATGGAACGGCAGCTCATTTGTGCAGCAACTTATAACCAAGTAACATTTCCAATATAAACCAAACATAGAACTTTAGATACTGAACAACAGAAAATCATTTTTCTCTTACTGATACCTGGTAGGTTTTTACTAATACAAGCAAACTGTAATAGCAACTCTGAAGTATTTCATAGGGGAATATACAAACTTTACAATAACGCAGACATAAACTCAGTGTGCAACTACATCACACTGCATTGTGAATAAAAGTCGTGTTAACATTCCTGCAGTATTTCACCAAATGAAAATTTATTTCAATTTTATTTTCTTCTTCATCTACATTTGCAGGTGTGCTGCAGGGTTAGAAAGGGTCTACTTTTGCCCCTGGAGAAGAGTGATTTAGAGACATACTTTAACGGTACTCAGGTCCATGGGGTGTTTGATTATTTCATGGTAATCATGCAGCTCCAGAGCCTCTGCATCCACAGGCTTGTAAAATGGCCAAGCGTAGGCTGCATGCTTTTTGGAAAGCATCTCCTTCAGGATGCTGTCGCAGTACTTGAGGTGCTCAGTCAGTTTGCCCTTCTTGCCCGCGTGCTGTGGCACCTCGCCGTCCTCCAGATCTTTTTTGGGAGGTTTGATGGGCCGTCCTGTACTCTCCCGCCGTGACACCACCTTGCCCTGCTTGGGCTCCAGGAGGGGCGTGGGCGACTCACTCCTGCTTGCTGTGATTGCAGAGGTGGTAGGAGTTGTGGTGTCTGCCTTTCGCTTCACTCCCTTCCTCTGTAGTGGACAACAAGAAGCAGATTACACAAATATCAGTGCCAACATTCCACATCCTGAGAGCCATTTCAGACTTCTACGGCACTGAAGAAAGCATGAATTGAATTTAACTTTAAGCAACTTCACTATATGCGGCTGTGAAACATGACTGCAGACATACTTTTCTAAATGGAAAATTGAATGTTCACTGCATGCAGCTCATCACAGTGCTTGTAAGTATTCCATACAGGCCAAATGTTAAAGGAAACATCTTTGGGTCTTACTTTGACAACAGGCTGTGCAGCGGAAACAACAGGCATCATAGGTGCAGCGGGGGCTACAGTCTGGACTGGTGCCACATTGGGAGTGATGGTTTGCACAGGAGTGGCTGCAATAACAGGGGTTTGGGAAACTTGTGTGGGGGTGCTAGGGAAAGATGATGGTGGAGAACCAGAGGACACCGCCAGAACTTGTTGGTTTCCTAAAAGACATCACCAGAAACAGAACACTGAGACTTGCATTCTCTCAACAGCACTCATTTCCCAGCTGGACAACTGCAACATAATATTTCCAAATAAAAAATATAGTACAGCACTTAAACAGCTGCCATGCAGAAAAAATAACAACCCTTCAAATTTATTCAATTCTATAACAGTGACACAAAAATTATTTAAACTTACAGGGCAACACATGTTAATAAATAAGTCTGATATCACACATCACAAAATATTACATTAAGACACTGTAAGTACTACGTGACAATGATACAACTACTGCTGTGCCCTCTGGCTTTAAATTACCTATGCCCACATCTCCAACTGGTTTGCGCCCCTTGCCTTTAGGGGCAGGTGGCAAAAGCTCCACCTCCTCTTGAGGCATCTGGGCCACTTTCTGTAAGAAGATCTTTTCCAAAGCTTGTGCCATCAGAACAATGTCATCTGTGGGCTTGAGGGGAAAGAGGGAGGCAGTTGGTTAATTAAACACTATAATTTAACACATTTTTTCCAAACACATGCATAAATGGTGTTACTGGATAAAGAACCAGTTAAAAATAACAAAAGGCACAGAGAGTGACCAAGCACGCCTCACAAACATCTTAACTGTTTTTGTAGTGCAAGGCAAACGAGCAACACAGAATGCTCCATTAACAAAAATCAAAAGGTGCCTTTCAGTAACAAGTGAGAAAATAAAGGTTTCCGCCAGGACCTACCTTGTTGTAAATGTAACAGTTGGTGAACATGGTGTTGAAATCCTGCATGCACTCACTGGCACTCCAGTAATAGTTGTTCTCCAGTCTCTTCTTAATGGTTCCCATATCCATTGGGTTCTTGATTATTTTATGGTAATCCTGTGTGAAAAGAGGAGGCCAGTATCTGCAGCTGTGCTCCCTTTTACTGTGCAACATTACAGCCACAGTCTGACTATTCAGCAAGGCAAAATAATTTTGGCAGTATCAATGGTAGTCTACCAAGCTCCCAGTTTGATCTTCAGTAAAAACATCACATACAAGAAAGCCAGTACTGTAGCCCTAAAGGATGTGACATTTTAGGGAAAATATTATCCATGGAATACATTATTACATGGGTATAGAAAGGTGGTGGTATATATAGAAAAGTGGAGACATGCAGAAGGTTACAGAAACTATTTTTGATTTCAATGTGATAGATGTTTTGTTAATTTTAATGGAAACCTTAACACAGATGAAACACTTTGTAAAGTTAAATCTTAAGATAAAGTATTACCTATCAACGCTAAGATCTTGTTAAGATCTCAACTTTCTCTTTTCAAAATTATTGTCACATGATCATTTTGACCTGTGGGGGGGGGGGGGGGGGGGNTTTTTTTTTTTTTTTTTTGTGGGGGGGGGGGGGGGGGGGGGGGGGGGGGGGGGGGGGGGACTAGGAGAAAGAACATTCTTACCGGAAGACTTAATTTGATAGCGTCAACGGGTTGATAGAAGGGCCACGCAAACTGATGCTTCCAGAGCGTTTTCACCACCACATTCTGCATGTACTGCAGCTGGTTGGTCTTTCTGCCAGGCTTATTGGGGTTGGTGACCTCAGGTGGTGGAGGGTTTACCCCAGGGGGCGGGGTTTGGATTGCAGAGGGGACTGCTGACATGGTGACGAGGGGAGGGAGGGGAGCGGTCTCTCGAATGCTCTCCTTCTTGGATCTTCAGTGGGTACAATTTTCCTCTCTCTGGCCTTTACACTCTTTGGGGGACTGACATCCCATTTCAGGGCTGATCTTGTAAACTCTGCCATAAAAAAAGGAGGAATCTGCGTGTCAAAGATACAGAGACTGTCAAAAGGGCACTACTGCGAAAACAAAAATGTTTAATGTCACCAATAGAATCCTGCTCTTACTGCATCTGCCTCTTCTACTCATAGTAACTAAAAACAAAAGAAAAAAGTGCCTATCAATTCAAGAAAAAAAAACAGAGAAAGGGTATGTAAGCATAACATGACTACTATTAAATTCTTCAAGTCCCATCAGACTGTAGCCACTGGCATAAGAAAACCACTGCCAAAAGAGTAGCACATACTTGGGCAATCTCCAATGCCATGCATTTATACTTCATACTAAGACATGACCTCCAAAGTATAAGTAGGCAAACACAGAGATTTTGTCCAACACTTATTAATTCATTTTTATTTAAAATCCAGAAAAGACCAACAAAGACATGTTTGGTTTATGCATGCAAACTAGACCAACAGGCCACATAATAAATCAGCAAGTTGTGCTGTAACTATAGGTACCAAAAATGAAGTCAGCATTGACATCATAATCTGCTTCTTCATTCAAACTAGAACCAAGTATGCTTATTGACAAGCTAGTATATTTTCAGCCACATCACAACAAGAGAGATTTGTTTGTTTACCAAAAACCCCAGGCAACTGAAGAAACCATTACAGAAATAAATATATAGCATACAATATATGTGAGCATATGGTCACATATCAAAAGTAGTTTTTTTGGGGCATACTAAGCACTTACACCTCAGAAGTTAAGCAAAAAGATAACTGAGCATAAAAATACACAGAAGCCTAAGTAATGGAAAATGGCTTTTGTGCTACTATAACTGTATATAAACAGACAATTATTAAATGCAGTAGTAAAACTGTGTAAAGATTCTTTCAATTTCACAAGACAATCTCCAGAGACTTAAAAAGAAAACACTGTTACTAGCAGAAAAAAAATAAACTTCACTGTGTAAAGGCTGGATGAAATGGTTAACTGTGAAAGTTCAACGGACACTTGCAACTGGGGTGAAAGAAAAAAAATTAAGTAAAGCAAGTAAGTGAATAAAAAGAATTTATCTTGATATTAGGGCAGCAAGTAGTGCAGCTGCTGTCTGGCACTCAAAGGACCCAGGTTCAAATACCACCATCTGCTATATTACCCGTGGGCAAGATACTTAAGATTTGGACAGTCCTCCTAAAATCACTGGGTGAGTCACGAATAAGGATAATACAAGGATATCAATCAGATTCTTGGCAGAAATTCCGACAGTATGAGATGGCACAAAAACGTTCACTACCTATGTGAGACTGACTTTACAGGCAGCCCTCAGTTTACGACATATGTGATTTACAGAGAGTTTGGATACTGAGGAACTGCTGTAAAAATGTTTGTGGGACAACTGTAACAAGCCTGGGATTTCATAATGGTGCTTAAAAATTAATACCCAAGTGTCAGTATCCAACAGGAAGCTTTTACAAGAACAATTTTTTTCTAAGCTCATTCATAATAATTTAAAAAATAAAAACAATAAAAATTCAAATTCTAATAAAAATCGAAATAAAACAAGTAATAACCGCATAGTTTACTATAATAAAAATACTTTATATATTGTAATAAATTTTATGGTATACCATTACAAATTTATCTGAAGCAAAAAATCGAAACACATGCTGGTGTTTTATCAGTGGGTTCTACAGCTTCCTTTCAAATCACATGTTTGCTTTGTGTGAACACATTTATTGTGATTTAAGATACATTATTCAGCTGGGTCCCCAAAAAAAGAGGAGGAATGATTTTTGCACAACAAAAAATCCTTCCTGTACTGGACAAGAAAACTTTAAAAGAAGTTTTAAAGGATGCAAACGCAGCAATCTCACAAATTATGGAACGTGATAGTTATTGCATCAAACAAAGATGTAGAGGGTGGGTTACTTTGACATACGTCTTCTGTTCGTTCAACATCTCATAACACTGATCTCCTGCTCAAACCCACACAAGTGTGTTCTCATCTCCTATACAGAAAGCAGGTGCTACATGTAGACGTGACACCAGTGTCTGCACTAATGTGAAATATGTTTTACAGTACCATGAGTAATAAACATGCAAATTAATGACAAAATTAAGTGTTTTCTAATTAGGTAACTGGTGTTGAGTGTTTTATCATGCTGAAGTCACAAGTTGATAGTTAGATAGGTGTTTCCTGATGGGCTGTTGAGCACATTATTCCCCCATTTGAAATAAGAAGAAATAGGCACTCAGTATCAGAAACCATGTCATCCTATGCAATTTCAGGGACAAATTAGATTTGGATACAGAGAGATTACTGTATATTCTTGCCAAGTTCATATGCTGACGAGTGCTTTATTTGCCATTCTCTAATGTTGGCTCGCCATGGGGCAACAAGACATTCATATTTGTTATTGACTCAGTTTTGGGTGTCTATCAGTGATTGCAGTTTATTTCGTAAAACATTCTATCAAGAAAAACACTGAATTTCTTTGCAGTCTGCATTGGTTTTTGACATCAAGAGTCAACATTCATTTGTAAGCCTTTGTTTTTACACATTTCCTATTTTTTGCAGCTGATTTTAAAAATTCTATGTTTAAATGAGCCAAAATATTTTTCTAATTTATGGCAGTAAACATTCATGTCAAATTCATGAAAAAATGTGTGTATTACATATAATTAAGAAAACTATTTTACCATCTTCCTCCAAAATGTAAAAACTGCTACACAGCAGTACAAAAAAAGTACATTTAAAAGTTTTCAACTGCAAAAGTAGAGCAAATAAAATGCAAAATTGAACCAAAATATAATAATGCAAAGAACTGGAGCATGTGAGCCCCATTAAACAAAAGAGCAAAATCAGCAACAAAATCCATCAAGAAATTCTTTTGGCCAACACAACCACTGAAGCTCCGTAACTCTTTAGCTGACTTCTTAACCAACTCTGAAAGCCATATCAATCCATAAAAACACACACACACACACACACACAAACTGACACAAAAAACCAAACATCCATCTCCAAGTCCGCAAAGATCTTATAATCTGTCAGATTTCCCATATTTACATATCTAGAATGAGACAGGAAAGGATGGAATGTCTTACTTAAAAGCATGTAACCGTATAAATCCTGCAAAAATAACATTCCCAGAGGAACTGTACTACAAGTCTAATATGCTCCACACAAACTGCAGCAGACATACTTTCAGACAGAAACACTGATTAAAGTAGCGCTCAGAAGACAGTAACCTGAAAAAGAGACAGGCGTCTGGCTGTCAAGAACAGCTTTCAGACACAAGACCACCCTCAGAGCAACAGGCCAGTACTATACAGGATACAATGAGCTACAAGTGTAATATCTCAGTGACCCTCAAATACACAAGCAGCAGAAAAACAGGCAATTCTTTTTTCAGCACATCAGGTAGTAAAAAGGAGAACAAGAGGTCACTAGGGCTTTGCAAAGTTACACTGAAATGTTATTGTACATTGCTATTTTACCACTATCTTAAACATAAAAAGGGAAACTATAGACACATAATAGAACCATGTATTAATGAAAATCAGTACACAAAGAATTTCCAACCTGACAAGTTGGGCACACTCAAACAGAATCATTAAATGTTTAAAAAGAACAGGCTAAAAATTTCAATCAATTTAAGGAAAATTATCATAAAACGTATTTTACCTTATTTGAAAGTGGTATTAATTGTAAAGTGTTAATGTTAGAGGTGTTTATTGTTTATGTTGCTATTCTGGAAACTGAGACTGTCCTGCAGAAAACCTAAGATTTTGAGGTTGGTAAAAGGAAATAAGCCTATACTAGAAGATAAAACAAACAACACTTTTGCTATGAAAAAGTATTTCATTGCACAGACATTCAGTCCAACTTCAGGCACATGACTAAGACTTTTGAGTAACTGATAACTGTGCAAGCAATATAATGATAGAGGGTGTCTGTCACCTGTACCATTCTAGAAAAAGTTGTCCCAAAAGTGACCCTAAACCACAACAGCTCAACAAAAAACATGGCACAGCAAAGAGGTCAGTTCAAAGGGCACAGAGACTGCACAAAAATGCACGAAGCATCCCTCTACCATCTCCTTGCCAACTCTAAACAAAGGAGGGGAAGAGGAATTATGATCATACCATGCAAAAGTTAAAACACTACTTACTCACTGAAATACCTTCTGTAGTCCTCTACCTCACTGACAGTTGGTTCAGTTGTAATTATGCGACTTAATTTACAGAACTAAATCCTTAACCCAAGCTTGGAAATTCACACAAGACAGGACCATTTAAGTGTACCACATACAAAAGGCATAGTTGACAAGTATAAAACAGAATAAGACTGATTCCAAGGGATCTCAAATAAACCAAATACCAACCAACCAACCAATTACATGGGGGGGGGAATACATATATATATATATATATATATATATATATATATATATATATTTTTTTTACCAACAGAGTTTTATCCCTGCATAAATTTTTCAGCAGATGTTAAATTCATTTTCTCAAAATGACAAGAAAATAGATAATTATGACAACTAAGTTCAACCATAATAAACTTCAATTATGTTTATAGATACATCTTTGATTCAGGGAAAAATACTAAATATGGCTTCCTGGCAGATATGTTGAAGCATATCACAAAAATGACATGTGCATATACATTTAACAGCGCTTACAGCTGATGCACATCTGTCTGAAATGATGTAACAGAATTAAATTTAGATTTTCTATACATAAAGTTTGTATACCACCTTTTAATTAACAACTTAAGCTCCCTAAGACTTCAAATTAAGCTGTTTATTTAGGAACTTTATGCTATGCAATGTTCATGTTATAAACATTTTTAGTCTGTGTGTGTGTGTGTGTATATATATATATATATATATATATATATATATAAAAAAACTGGCATTCATTTTTAAGGTGACCTTTAAACATAAAATGTTATACAAAGGATCAGTCAATTATTCCGTGTAAGAGACCATTGCTTTGTAAACTCGAAAATCAAATGTGTTTTACAATCCCCAACATATCCATGGATTCTAACACCACCTTACACCTTTGCCAAGTTCATGCTTGTTCTGTAATATTTAGTACAACTTTAACACCAAAAAAAAAAAACAGTGGAAACAAGTTTATTTCAGATAAAGGAGCAAAGGGCAAAGGCCACCACGATAGGCAAACAATGGGATAAAGTTATTTTATGGAGATTCTTACAAAAGATTTTTGTTCATTTTTCGCAATGCATTTCATTAAATAATTCAAAATATTTCACAGATTCAAAGCACTTATTACAATCAATAAGTAAGAATGCTGCATGTAAAACAGTAGCCACTAAGTTTTAGAAGAGCCAGAGATGTTTATAACACGAGACAACACTGAAATATGTATTTATAAACAAAATACATGATACACAGAGGTGCGGGACACGAACGAGCGTAGCGGTCATTCGCCTGCCAGATAATTAACAAACACCGATCAGATTTATGAATGAAACGTCTAAAAACCCCATGATGCTCTAGTCAAGTGAGACAACACTTTTATTTACATAACTGGGTGTTACTAAGGAATAACTACACAACACAAGAATTCGAAATACAGCCAAGAGCGAGGTGCAGAAAGAGCTACACGGGCTAACTGCACTTGTTTCGATTTTCACACAGAAACAGCGGGTATTCGCTGGACGCGTCATGCTACTTCTAAACAAGAGCAGTAAATTCACATTTGCCTGTATACACCAGCCTTAATGTACGCAAACCAATGAGCGAGTGGGGGACATAAACCCACGACACGCAGCACAGTTTTGCGGGCTGCCTGCTCGCCTCCGCTCGGTCTCCTTTAAAAGATGGCGGGCGGAGGGGATACGCGGCTCAGTGAGAAATGCAGCGCGCGAGCCGCCGTCCTCGCGCCTCCGCCACACCGAACACCCACCGCCGCCGCCGCCGCGTACTTAGCTTCCCAGCTATTTGGAATTGTGAACGAGATGGGCGAGTTTCCTAGCACCACCGCGACGGCCATTTCGCTTATCGGACTCTTCATTTTTTCACGAGCCGAAGTTCGCACTCAGCACACGAACCGCCATACGGTCGCGAAACCGGGCTTTGTTGTATTGTTGCACAGCACGGGAGGTAGCGTTAGCCTCGCTCAAACACACAGCGGAGCAGCGCGGCTTCGCCGTGTACTCCCAAATGCGCTGATAAGCTCCGATGGAAATGCAACTCTCTCTTATTTAACAAGCTCTAGTGATTAAAAAAACATATGTATTACTTAATTACTTTTTTCACCCTCCGCGGCTCCCACAGCGATTCGCTTGCAGTCGTCCTAGCTGCTCTTTTATTTCAGCGAAGCAGCATAATAGACGAGGTACAACCAGCCTTCTTGCACATGCGCGGTTTCACGAGGCATTGTGGTCTTTGGAGTCCTTCAGTTGCGAGTGTTACTCATGAAAACTTAATGTCGGCATTAATAAGAACTACGTATACCGACATGCACTTTGAAAGAGAGCGTTGGTGTTTTTGGCCATTTCAGCGCGTCGTCTGCCAGGGTTAGGAGATCAAAGGATATTTTCATGTAAAACGGGTGATTTCGAAATCACTTCATGGTGTAAACGCTTACTGAATATTACTAAATTATCCCGTGTTCGGTATTGTATAGAATGGAATATTTTTTTATTTCTGAAAAGCCGTTAGTGGCCATTTTCCTCCTGGGAGCCACAGGCTAACGTTATCCACAGTAGTAGTCATAGTCTGAATGTTACTCAGGGTTGTTAAACGCATCAAAACAAATGAGATGTTTTTTCGTACAAAAGCCACAATGGCAAGAGCTATTGTATGAATTTGCATTCATGTAGGATTTCTTTTAATCTTAAAATATTTTAATGGGTTACAAGGTGCATTTTAGTTTCTGTATTGTTTCATTAAGCAAATCATGGAGGCCACATTTTTAATATATTTCGTTTGTCTTTAAAACCTTAAATTTAGTCCCAGAACATTAGTAAAGAATGTTCTTTTAAGTTTTTTGTTTTTATATTGCAGCATTAACAAATTATACAGGGTATATTTTTCAAGTTATAATATAGACCAAAACCACTTTGAATCTCTGTATTGTTTGTACGTGTAAAACTGCTAAATAAACATTGACAAAAAGCACCAGAAGTTACCTAGAATATGGTTGTCTGATAAAGAGCTGTAAATTCAGCAACCGTTGGTCTGTTATTCATAGTTCAGTGCTGTAACCATACACAGGATAGTTGTCTATTGCAACCTTTACCAGAATAAAGTGGTTAAAGACAGATTTATAATATATTTTTCTCCCTATATAAACAGAATGCAATATTTTTAAAAAAGGTTACAGGTTACACTATTTATGACTTAATGAATATCTGATTATAAATTAGGGTTAAATTATTTTAGAAATCAAGATAATTCCTTGGGGTTTGTAAACTTGTTTACAACTGTATGAATACTTGCCCATGGGCTTTGAAAATCAGCACAAGTCTACAACCACATTCATTAGAAGTCAAATTATTACCTGTAAGAGAGGAATTTCAGAAAATGAAGAAAATGCAATTAATGAATAAACCAGGAAATGTTCACATTTTGGAAAATTTGCAATGGACATACATATTTTTTTACATGATTAATGGAGCTTAAAGATAAAAGTTTCCTTAAAAGTCAGATTATTTATTATTGCTGTAGCTAAGCTTTTCACACAAGCATAGCATAAACAAATCAAGGTACGTATTTTAAGGTGTTACTGACTAATGAAATTTGAAAGTGGTCAAAGCTTCAGGAATTTTGCACAGGCTTACAGGATGAATCAGTCAGGAATTGACATTGCATGATCTTATAAATTTTTACTTTGTTCTTTTAAATAATATATAATTTTATTCTTGTCTCAAGTTAAAAGTGTTACATGTGATGCGCTGGCACTTCTGTCCTAAGGTGTACCTGCAAAGTGACTTGTGTTTCAAGAACTGATTCCAGATTGTTGCACCATTGCATTTGGACAAGCAGTTATTGGTAATAGAACTGTTACAGAATTTAAAAAAAAAAAAAAAATATATATATATATATATATATATATATATATATATATATATATATATATCTAAAGAGAGAGAGCTTTATCTGAGGTTTCAACCTGAATTCAACCTCTGATTACATGGAAATTAATTTGTATTGTGTAGCTTTTATTGAATGTGACAGACATAAAAGTAACTTTGGAATTACCAAAAAAAAAACCCAAGGTACAACAGACTTCTACCCAAAAACTGTTTGGAAATGGAGGAGGCTGGGTACTCTGAATTAAGCGAGCATAGGTTTGTGAAAAGAGGCATCAAGGTCAGCACAGTAATTTACATGCAGTGGGTTGGCTGTAGAAGGCCAGGTGAACTCTCAGCTTCAGCCCATCATGGCAAGACTTAGTGAAAGACTGGGTTTGGGCAATGCTCCATTACAGTGACATGACAAGGTCCAGTGGAAGAAAAAGTGTAAGCTAATATAGAAGTAGATGCTTGCAGCAGTGGAAAAATGATAGATGGATAGGGTAGTAAGTAGTTATGTAGCATCATAGTTTGGACAATGTAAAAAGAAGCATTTCAGGAGAACAGAGCCCATCATACTAAGTTCATTATCCAT
Source organism: Arapaima gigas (assembly GCA_900497675.1). Classification (NCBI taxonomy): domain Eukaryota; kingdom Metazoa; phylum Chordata; class Actinopteri; order Osteoglossiformes; family Osteoglossidae; genus Arapaima; species Arapaima gigas. The sequence continues at coordinate 852,594 of UFQX01000396.1, read as the reverse complement.
GCTGTTTACAATGTGCTACCAGGTCTATTCAACCTGTAGCACTGGGACAAGTTGATCCTCTATTGTGCCTTTTATGTTCAAAGACAGCATCACTGGAAAATGTTCTCTGCAGCTGTCCCAGAGCTCCTTGGTGAGGGCTGCTACCCTGGCACCTCCACCATGGCTCAAAGCAATAAAGAGTCAATCACTGTGGGGATAGGACACATTACTTTAATAGAAAACATTTATTTTAAAGTTGAAAATGTTGGCAATTATTTATAAAACGCTTGTTTCCTTAAATAGCGTGAAACAGCAGGTGATTAGAGCGCGCACCTTGTAACTGAAGGACATGGAGTCAAATCCCCCTAGCGCAACCGCGCACCCTGCTATGCGCGTGTAAAAAAGTCACCCATCTGTACAAAGAGATAAATCTGTACAAGTAGCTTAGTATACAAACAAACATTGTGAGTCGCTTAGGAGAAAGGTGTCAGCTAAATGACGAATTAAAAAGATGAATTATGTTGAAATATTATTCATTCAACAGACCAGAACGCGCTTAATTAAACTTTTAGTGCGTGTCCCTCCCAGAACGCCGTACGTGCGCGTCCCCGTTGAGGCGCATGCGCAGTGTCGCTCACCTGCCACATTAACCGCCTAAGCGTCAGTCCAGACATTTAACGCTTTAATTCTTGGGGGCTGCAGCGGAACAGATACGTGGCGGTGTCGGAGTGTTGCGGTTTCGAGAACAAACATCTATTTTGGACGGGAAACAGCGTCAGAAAGGAAATACATCGAGTCACAGGCGGTGAGTAGTTGCCCAAACGAGCGGGTGTTTGTGTTGTTTGAATGGAGCCACTGATATCGGCGCCACAAACCGAACGGCGCGAGTGATAAGCATTGACGCGGGAACGACGGAAGGAGCCTCTTAACCACAAACCACGTCACGGGCGGTAAAAAGAGGCATTTGAGTCGCTGGTCGGATTGCGTTGGTGCCCCGGCGCTCGTCCGGGCCTCGTTCGGCGCACGACAGGAAGTGTCCCCCACTGTCCGCGCGCTCGTTTTGTTTCGTTAATAACCGCCCCCCAAACCCGGCCTGGGGCGCCGTGTGCGCATGCGTCAGTCCAAGTGTCAGAATAATTAAACGATCAGTAAGGCGGAATAATTACTGTGTGCGTTCTACATCAACACCAGTCAGGACATTTTTTAGAAGAGTCCCTGCTTTTGGAGTTTGTAATGTTACTTTAGCCCAAAATGGATGTTCTGCCACTTAGAAAGTAGCATAAGTGGTGTGTAGAGTTGAAGGGTACTGAGGTGAATAGGGGACATATACACTCACAGAATGTGGCCACACAGTGACTGGGCTCTAGTAGTGGGATTCAAACCACAAACCATAGGCTGCAGGAGCTGTAACCACTACACTGTCATCTGTCTGTTGTTAACATACTGCAGGGACAGTTTGTCCTGGTGCCTTATGAGGGCATCCTGGTGTGTATTGCCTGTTAAGACTGTCTGTGTGTGTATCATGTGTCTGGCCGTTTGTGCAAAATAGTTGCAGACAGCTTGTTCACTAAGCGTGGCCCCTATTTGTGTTCACTGTGCAGGGTGAGTGCAACTCATACTGCTGGCTGCGTGTTACCTGATCCTGTCATGAACATGATGTGTGGTCGTCTGCAGGTGCTGGCTGCCCTCCATTCCGGCACTCATTCACTAACTGTGCAGCCATGGCAACGGAGGAAAAGAAGACAGAGAGCGAAGGTGCTAAATCGCAGATGGCATCATCTGCTTCAGCGAGTCAGAGCAAGGTAGTGCCCCTTGGCACCTTACTGCCTGTGTAAAGCAGTTAATTCCTTCAGTTCTGTGATATGTTTGTCAAATTGCTACTTTGCTGAGACACTTTAGGGCTTCAAGCCAAACAGGACACTAATTCCAGCTCCTTTCATGCAGTAGAAAATGTCTTAAATTAGCAGGAAGGAAAGAAGAAGCAAATCTTGCAGCATATAGTTTTGCTGGCGTTTTTAGACTTCACATTTAGATGGTTTGCCACGATCTACTTGGTGTTCACGATGCATGGCCTGTCTCCTGAATGTTTTGCAGTCAGCACCTGTGAAGCCAAACTACAGCCTCAAGTTCACGCTTGCTGGCCACACAAAAGCCGTGTCTTCTGTCAAATTCAGCCCAAGCGGTGAATGGTTGGCCAGCTCTTGTGAGTGCAGCTTCTGTCTGTTGCCTTTTCTGTTTCGTTTTTTGTCTGGATCCATATATTCATACTGAGAGCTTGAGGTAAACTAATTACCGCAAACATGTGCACACGCTATCTTGAGTGGGTGTTGTGATCCACCCATCCACAGAAGCCTAAATCAGTACCACAGGGACTCAACCCTGGGTCCCCTACAGTTCAACAGCACCTCACAAAAGAGGTTCTCTTACTCAACATCCTTCACTTGTTACTTTATTCCTTGTGTTTCAGCTGCCGACAAACTGATCAAAATATGGGGCGCATATGACGGGAAGTTTGAGAAAACAATAGCTGGACATAAACTTGTGAGTTGATAAATCTACATGTGGTGTGAGTCTTTTGCAGTCACAGAAGTTTATAAATATGTTTCATTCAAGACCAAGTTGACTTTTTATGGCAACTTCAGTAGTTAGTGTTTTATCAGCTAAAAATTGCATATTTCTATTTTATCTGTTTATTTTAATCTAATGTCTCCAACCTGGCTAGATATCAGACCTTGTTTCCAGTTCTTTAGTGCTCCAACTTTAAGTGAAATAAAACTTTTTAAAGTTGGTATGAAAAATTAGTCTTTCTGAGTTGAGGGCCTTAATGGAGGTCAACAGGAAGTCTCTCTCGCCCCCTTGACTGGTCCAGGGGATCTCGGATGTGGCCTGGTCTTCAGATTCCAATCTGCTGGTATCGGCATCTGATGACAAGACCCTTAAAATATGGGACGTCAACTCGGTGAGTTGTGTTCATTCACTGCCGCATTGTGGCTGTACACTGAACAAGGAAAGATGCTGTTCTTAGAGCTGCTTTGGCCACACTGATTCACTTCACTTGGCAGGTTATACTCAGTTCTTAGATTTACACGATCAGGACAATTGCTGTTTTTTTTCAAATCCATATTTTTTTTTCCTGACTTTGTAGGGAAAATGTTTAAAAACATTAAAGGGCCACAGCAACTACGTATTCTGTTGCAACTTCAACCCACAATCCAATCTGATTGTCTCGGGATCCGTAAGTTCATCTACAGGAATATGATACTGCTGTTCTTTGCAATGAGAAGATTCAAAATGATGTCTGGAAAATAACTGTTGTGTTGAGTCTGAACAGCAGGTAACATCTCTGTCTCTTTACAGTTTGACGAGAGTGTGCGCATATGGGATGTGAAGACAGGGAAATGTCTCAAGACATTACCGGCCCATTCGGATCCTGTTTCTGCCGTTAGTACTGGGGAGGAGGATGCTGAATCTCTGCAGCAGTCATCCGAACCAAACGTTATTTCCTGTGTAGTTCTGTAACTTTTCCTTTCATGGAGCTGCACACAGGCCACCCCTTCGCTATTATTATGTCCCATTTCACTGTGCACTTCACATTCATGTCAGACACTTTTTACGAGTTAATTTTATACTTTTGTGCTGTTTGTTCTGAAAGGAATATAAGAGCTTGTGGACTTTTCTGCTGAAGTTGGTTCTTATTACCTGAGATGACCTGGCTTAATGGTTTCACACATGGAATAACTAATCATTCCTTTTTTCCAGGTCCATTTCAACCGTGACGGTTCTCTGATTGTGTCCAGCAGTTACGATGGTCTCTGGTGAGCCCACTTCTTCTGTAGAGGTGCTGCTTACCAGTTTTGTGCAGTCCCACTTTCACAACCATATCATATTATTGTCTCTTTGGTAATTTTTTTTTTTTTTTTTTTTTTTTTTTTTTTTTTTTTNTTTTTGTTTTTTTTTTTTTTTTTTTTTTTTTTTTTTTTTTTTTTTTTTTTTTTTTTTTTTTTAAATTTCAGTCGCATCTGGGACACGGCCTCAGGACAGTGTCTTAAAACACTTATTGGTAAAGCTCATTTGCTATTTACTGTTCATGAAGGATTTCATGTTTTTTGCATGGTAATCCCACTGTCTATGATCAGTTTTGACTAAATAACACTCACAGCTGCATTGGAGTGGATTTGTGTGTCCTGTGACATTAAGTTCAGTGTTAAATTAACTCAAGCCTGCATCTGTTTTGTACAGATGTTACAGCAGGAATGTGCATGCTCTTAAAATAAATAATGCTCTCTCTGTAAAAGATGATGACAACCCCCCAGTGTCCTTTGTGAAGTTCTCCCCTAACGGCAAATACATCCTGGCTGCCACCCTGGATAAGTGAGTTTAGCTTCAGTTCTTAGAGCTCAGAAAGCTTTTTACAGCTTTGCATCCAGGATTATTTACTAATATATTGTGCTTCAACCGAAGAATACTGTGGATGATAGCTTATATGATCCCTACTTAACCCAACTGTTAGCAATGTAGCACTGATCCTCTCCTTGAACCTGGTCACTTGATTTGCTCATCCTAGAGTCTGAATTTAAGTACCAGGTAAATATAGTACATATTTACTAACCACAAAACTTTCTTTGCAGCACCCTGAAGCTCTGGGATTACAGTAAAGGAAAGGTGGGTATATGTGAGTGGGGGGGGGGGGGTCCCTTAAACTTAAAACCCAATATCATTTTCTGGTCTTATTTAGTGTTTATAATTTTTTTGTGTGTGTCTTTCAGTGCCTAAAGACATATACTGGCCATAAGAATGAGAAGTACTGCGTGTTTGCCAATTTCTCAGTTACAGGTGGAAAGGTGTGTATTGGATGCGACCGTTTTCATATTCTTGTATAAATATGTTGTGAAGGTGTCTTTGGGAGTGGGAGCTCGTCACACTGGGGCTGTAGATGGGACAGTAGGTGTGGAACAGTAATGTTGTTGGATTTATAGCTATACATTTGTTACACCTGTGCTCTCAGCCTGGCTCTGCTCTCCACATTTCACATACATTTGAACTCCTGGCCGTTTCCAAAGATGTTTGTTTCATTTGTTTATCTGTCTGATTCCTTGGTGTCTGGAGTGTTGCAGTACTTGTGCATTTTCTCACAGTGGTACATTACACAGAGCAACGTGTTCACCTTATTTTAACCTCTTCCTGGCCAGTGGATTGTGTCTGGGTCAGAAGACAGCATGGTGTACATTTGGAACCTACAGACGAAGGAGATTGTCCAGAAGCTGCCAGGACACACAGGTTAGTTATAGCAAGATAATGTCCAGTGCAATTACTAAAGGTCTTTTAAAGCAAAATGAGGTGTCATGATAATTAACGCTTTTTAAAAGAGAGCTTTGCTTCCCCTCCCTCCCAGATGTGGTCATATCGACAGCGTGTCACCCGACAGAGAACATTATAGCCTCTGCAGCGCTAGAAAATGACAAAACCATTAAACTGTGGAAGAGTGACTGTTAAGCTGCTGAGGATTCATAGTTCATGATACGGAAAAGGACTTGAGCGAGAAAGCTTCAGCCTACGCCCTGGATGGCCACCAGGGACCTTGGGATGCCGGACCAAACTGTTTGTGAGGAGGCCCCCCGTCGCTTCCCTACCATTTCCACCAACATGCTCTCCTCACCCCGAAGACTGCTGTGTTCTACACATCCCTCAAAGCCTTATTTTATGTGTGCGAAAATGAGTTTTGTGTTTATTAAAAAATCTTTGTTGTAAACTATTTTGCTGAAAGTCACTTAGCTTCTTGTTTAAGCCTCGACCAATATGCTCATTGTATAGATTTTGGTAGTATGATCTCCGGTAGCTTCGGCTAGCGCGGAGACTCAGCCATTGCAGCAGGCAGAGCTTCTCTCCCCCCACATAAAAGTTGTACGTTACCTTGGGATTTTTATATTAACTATATATGGACATCCTGTATGTTTTATATATGGCTGGCAGAACTGTTAAGTGCTGGCACTGTCTTAGCATTGAAATGTGCTGTATCTGTTAACTCATTTAAAATAATTTTGCATTTTAGAGCACGTCTGTGTGAAAAGAAAACACACTAGAACATTCCTTTCTGGACAAGCAAATTGGTGAATCCTGTGTCCAGTGCTCTGACTGTAGCTACAGACTGTCATTTTGGTAAAAGTTAATGTTAATGAGAGTGGAGTTGCAGCCCAAATGCAGGTGTATGTGTTCCTGTCTTGAGAAAGGAGGCCACAGGGCAAGTCTCTTAAAGGAGGATGTCAAAGTGATGGGCTACCGCTGTTCATCAAGAGCACCACACTGTTTCATGGTCGTGGTTTTTTTTTCTCCTGTGTGCGGAATTGACCTCTTTCTTGCAACAAATACACATCTGTAAAAGTACAAATTAAATCAGTTTCACACAGTAAAGTGTCTGCTTCACCATTTACACTGTCGATGTGGTCTGTGTGAGGTAGGAAGGTTGCTGCTCTTGTCTACAGTTGTTTTTGTGTACAAGTGACTAACATGTTTCTGACAATTATAACGGATTAAATTTCATATATACTGTAACTTGACCAACAGCCCAATTTGAACTTTTCCTTTGCTTGGGAGAAGTTTGGGTTAGTTTGGTTCAATTGTTCACATCTGATGTGATTGACCTTGAATGTATTCAGAATGAGAGCAGTCTGTGTGAATGCTGAGCTTTTCCTCTCATGGATCTTTGTCACGTTTCTTTCACAGGGCAGCTGACCACAGAGCCCCGAGCACTGCAGTTACTGTATGTCATACAGTAGCAGAATATATTTCCACAATATGGATGAAACGTATAGGATGGAAATCATCAAGGCTTCCCTAACAAACAGTGGCGTTCTAAGAATTTGTACTTGGGAACAGTGTAACACATTATGTAAAATTTTTAAATGGCTTAAGACAATGTTGAAATGTTAAGAATTTCAAACATGTCTTATGAATTTTAGGTTGCAGAAAGTTGTGTGAAATAAAAATAAAATCCAAAATTTTAAATTCACCTCAAAAACACATCACACTTCCTGACCTCAAAACTACAATTTTTGGGATGACGTGGGCTTTCAAAAATGCAATCCATCAGCAGAGGGTTAATGGATTTTCAGAAGTTTTCTTTTATCACAAATAATACTTGACAAAGTATTACTTGCTGAGGGTTTGACCATGATTGCAGTAAATACATTATGAGAATTACCTCTCTGAACATGGAAGTTTTTCCCATTTAAATTGATGGTACAATACTTAGTTTTCATCGTGAGAATTCACTTCGAGGGGAGATTTTCAGGAATGGACTGCAATCTTTAAATGCCTGTGTCTTAGCTGTGAACATAACCGACTTTTAATCTGAGCCTTTTTTTTTACTTTATGCCATCCCAGGCTTTGCAGTCATGTTCCTGTAAACCTGTATCTGATATTCTATCTTTAACAGATTTACTGCAAATCTGGTAAAAAAGAAAGTAAAAAAGATCCATGGGGAAAGAATGAATAGAGTAACTTTAGCTCCGTCCTTGTAGTTAAGTGTCTGTAAATTGTAAATCTGATAATGTGAAGGCAAAATAAAGATCGTATGTGGGATTACTCACCCCAGCCTGTGCTGCTTTCACTGGTCTGACGGTACTGCATGCGTTTAGAGCCACTGGCTTCAAGATAAACCGATTAAAACAGACCAAAACGACAGTTTTCCTTTCTGCATCCAACATTTCCATCCAATATTTTACAGCTTCATTCATTACTTCACCCTAAAACATTGCTTTTCAGACACAAAATTCAGCTTTTGGACAGTAGGTATCTGCACTCCTTAGTAAACTTCAGTTTCCAGTAAATGTGATAAACACGGGATGAAGTGGTCTACAGTTTATAGGGGGTGGTGTAGTGGGAAGCCAAGGCAAGGTACTGTCTCTCTGACACAGTTCATAGGAAAATAAAATCAAAACAGTCCAAAGATATGTGTTTCAGGTTGACTGAGAACTCTGCTTGTATGTATGTATCATTTTGCTATGCTGTATAAATGGGCGAATCCCTGAAGGGACATTATACACTGCAGTATGTAAAACAGTCACCTTCGATAAAGGTGTCAACTAAATGCTAGTAGATCACCGTATGTCACTTTTTCTGTTAAATGAATAAATACAAATGTAAATATACACACTTCTGAAAGCTTAATTGTCAAGATGTGTTTATTCCTGATAGCTCACCTCCATTGGATGATGGTTGTCAACGTCAAATTTCCCCTCTGTTTTCCACTTGTTTTCTCATGTCCAGTTTGATTGATCCGCTGGGCAACTACTGCTCTGCTTTTATACCAACAGAAGGTGACACACAGAAAATCCTCAGAAGCCTTCTGATTTTAATAATCTTTAAAGAGAACATCAGAGAACAACACACAAAGAGCATGAATTTTTCATTTTTCTAAAAAAAATAATAAGGTAAAAAAAGAGCGCAATTCAGTTTAAGAGACAGACCAAAAGAAAAATAACATTGCAAATGTACAGGGGAATAACAAGGGTGCAACGCCACCCGACAACTTTAGAAGGTACTGTTTTCTTTTTAAAATTAACATTTATACAAGTCATGTATACAACATTCCATAGAATGAAGGTAAATAACTGTAGGGAAAATATAACCAAGGGACAAAATTACATTTGTACAAAAATAGACTTTTTTAGTTTTCATGTGGTTTTCACTGTTGTTGCGGCAACTGTTGGGCTTCACATGAACCACCGCAGGACGGACTAAACAGAGATTGAACTAAGACAACAGATGAAGTATCAGTGACAACCCCAGAACCCAGAAACCACTGATCCTGACCAAGACACCATCACGTTACGTTTCTCCGATCCCCACCTGCCACGGCATGTGGCTGAGCGACAAACGTGTGCTTCCTGGGACCCGACCAGAGCTCAACTCCGCATCAGGGCCAGGAGCAGCTCGGAACCCTCCTCAGGCCACACTCGGCTGTCTCAGCTGGCCAAGGTGTGACCGCCTTGCTGTCGCCCCCAAATGTCTGATGCCACTGTGAACTGCCTGACACAACTCTGAGTGTGAAACTGGGTTAAACTGGGAGAAAACTGGTAAAAAAAAGACTTAAAGATGCTGGTGAGCTCTGGATTTTTGGGGTTGAGACCTGCAGGCAGGACATTTGCTGGTTTCATTTGGCAGCAGAGAACAAACACAAAACAGTCAGCAATAAAGGCCAAACACGAGAGCAATGGACAGGGGGGGGGGGGGGGGGGGGGGGCAGAGAGAGAGAGAGAGAGAGAGAGAGAGAGAGGGGACATGGCAAATGCTGCGGTTTCCTTTGCAACAAGACACCAGTTACATTTAATAAACACATACATTTTTATATAAATATACATACTTGTACATATAGACAAAATAGCTTTATGCGCATGTAAAGCATATTTATTCATGAGTTAATTCATTGTTTCATCTAGACGACCCCTTCAGAAGATGTTCAAGTCGGTTTCCTGTTTTCTGTGCTGCCGGTGAGAACTGCTGCACATGGCTGATGTTCACCAGTCAGCTTTAAAAATCAAATGGCTCCATGATTCACAACTTGTTCTGAGGGACTAATTTCACATATGAAATTTCACTGCAAATAAGGGACTTCACTGCTTCTTATTCTAATCTCTGACATATGATGAAAAACTGTATTTGCATCTAAAATAAATCTAATCTAATAATTGAGGTTGACTTGTTGAAAAGGGACAGCGACGTTCCTGGTGCGCTGGGGTGGTGAGCACTACAGTAAACACTGAGGACGATGCACTGTCCCCTCAAGTTACCGATGGCCCAGTTATGCGTTTTCCAAGGTATGGACATTTTTCCCAAAAAAAAAAAAATTGCATATTTTCTGCAAGTCATCGATTTTCTAAAATTTCACTTCATTGGTTTCATTGCCAATTTTGATAAATCCATCTTTCGATATTGCTAATTTTAGCCAACTTAAAATAGCTTTTAAAAACAAATATTAGTATACATTTCGAATGTATAAGGATACAAATATTGTCACATTTCCTTGTTTCAACACACTAATGAGAATTCTTCTTGCAAACTACTTTAGAAACTCTTATTGTATCAAGTACCTGAGGTAAAACAGTTGGATCTGCCTAAGACACCATGTATATATCTGGACAATAATGACCGTCAAGTCGTCCAGCAACACTGTCACCCGCGACGTTTACAGTCCACTCAGCACCTGTCCCGCTCGGCGAGTTGCACCATCGTGTCTTTCCACCAGAGGGCAGTCAAAGCCCCCCATTGCCGGAACTTTCCCTGAGCCCGGTGAGAACTGCAGCACACTTCAGCCGGACACACGCCACACCATGAACGATCTTTGGAAATGCTAGATGCATAGTTTTGCCGCAGCAGCACAAAAAGCAAATAAACCAGATGAGGGGCGTAAACATTAAGCAACAGCAGGTGTGAGTGAATTCTGACCATCTGCTGTGAAACGGTTCTGTGGGCTGCCAGGGAGGCCTCTCACACACCCTGTTCTCGCACACAGTGAACACTGGGAGCCTGGCACACACATCAGGTTCTTCACACACCTTCGGCAGGGAGTGAGAGCAACACCTGCTGTAATCCTGCTTTTTTTTAAAACGAGATATTTGGTTAACAAGTGTGGTGCAGAAATGAGGTGCCATGTCTTCACAGCAACGGTAGTGTGGGACACCTGTGTGGCGTCCGGGTCGTCCAGGTGTACTCACATCTTCAGTACTGCGTACTGTTATGATGTGTAGTCACATTGCAGCGAGGCCACTGAGTACTGCGGTTAAAGGTCACAGCATGAGAGTCCATTGAGGTACCGTGGGGTTGTGGATTTGCACAGCGACAACCAGAGAGATGAATCTGCTCCCAAACACACAGGGGCAGCAGCTTGTGGTTAAAGGGCAGAGAAAGTGCACGAATGTCAAGAAGCCTGTTGCCGTGCCGCTGGGATGGACACCTCCCTGAGGCCGGGCTTGTCAGTGGCTCCCTCCGACAGCCCGAGCAACACGGCACATTTAGGCTTCAGGGTTACCGTCCTGCAAGTGTGTGCAGCTGCCACGGCCGAAGCCCAGTAGGGGGCAGCGACGGGTTCAGCAACTGAAACCCTGCAGAAACTCAGTGTGTGTGATCAATAGGTGGGATGTAGCAGCCCGAGCCAGACACCCTCACCTTTACGCTCCCTGTAAATAACTCGATTGTCCAAACACAACATCCTATGCTGAATGTGGGATCACTGCATATATTTCCAAATAAACCTATGCAACACAGCTGATCTATTCCATATAATCTTTTTGTTTTGTAAAAAAGGGCCTAAAACATTCTAATCTGCATCCCTGTCGGTCATGTTTTAATCCCTTGTTCTTGTTTAATTTTCCAAGAGCTATACAATTATATATCTATTCATTTGTACAATGTGAAAAAACAGAGCAAAAGACAAACTCTTGAAACACATGTGAAGTAATAAGAGAGATCCAGCGTGTTTTTTTTCTGACGATACTGTGAAATAGTCCACCTTTGTGACTGAGGGTTTGGGGGGGGGGGGGGGG
>UFQX01000396.1:825420-841040 GCA_900497675.1 Arapaima gigas | reverse complement strand
GAGGGGGGGGTGGGGGGGGGGGGGGGGAGTGCAGCCAGCACCACCTTAGGTCATCTGGTGCGGTGCTTCCAGCATCTCCATGAGGAAGGTATCGATGGGCGTGTCGCCGATCAGCTTGAAGAAGAAGAGGTGCTCCAGACACTTGAGGCCGATGGAGCGCAAGGCAGGAAGCCGCAACAGCAGTTTGGCGAACCTGTGACATTCAGCTCATGGTTTTATCAGCAAAAACAGCAGAACGTGAGCAGCATTACTGTCTCAAAGGCCCCAAACATGTCGTCAGTTGTTCCAGTTTATTTTCGATCAAATTAACTTCTTATTTCTTCTGCAATGAAAAACTGCATGCCTGCAAGTACAACCTGCTGTTTTTCCTCATGTTATCTCTAGTTCTGAGAAATGCAACAGCATAAATCAGACTTATTATACACTGTATATGCCTACTTATATGATAGCAGTCACATGTTGACCTTCAACTTTGAACCACTTTATCCCTGTAATCTGAGGCAGCTCAGAAAACAATAATGATAATAATACCACTGTTTTTACTTAAGGTTTTTCTTTAAATTTGTATCAGAAAGCCTGTCATTTGTGTTGAAGTCATCAAAGGTCTTTATGTGACAGGTGACAGAGTGTTAAAGAGGCACGGGACATGGAGATGGACGCGTACCTGCCAGGCTGCTCGGGGTATTTCTGCTTGCAGTAGGCCTCCAGAGAGGCATACACCTTCTCCCTCAGTGCTTCTACCTCTCCTGGGTTCGATAGGCCTTTAGAGTCTGGGGGCGACAGTAACACAAAGGCCGTCACCATTATAACAGAGACCGCTAACCAAATGCAGGCTGGACCTGGCATGTGACAGTCAACAGGACACTTCACTTCTGCACCTCCTTCGTTGTGTTGTTTTTTGTTGGCCGAGTAACCGCAACCACCAGAATATCGGCGCTGTTTGTGCACGTGGCCCTCTTTGCTCATGCTGGTGGCTCTGTACAGGAATGGGTGAAAAGCAGTTGTGCAAAGAGCGGCTGCACTGGGGGCTTTGAGCCACAGCCCTCCAGGTTTGCACCTCACTGTGAGCACTTCGTCACAGATTATTTTTTTCAGCACAGATTCTCCTAAATATAAACACGGAGCCAATTATTAATACAATGCTTGGAAAATATCGCTGTTGGCTGTCAAACAACAAAACACATCAAACAGCAGCACATTGCCAAGCAGAATGTATAGGGAAGGAGGGCCAGAGAAAACAGGGAAGAGTGCTTCCCCTTGTCAAAATACTACACTCTCTCTGTCTCTGTGTGTGTGTGTGTGTGTGTGTGTGTGTGTGTGTGTGAGAGTGCGTGGGAGAGAATCACAGGAGATGCTAAGCATGGTGGACATGGCCCTTGTCTGGCACAGCACTGTGTACCCCCATTAGACCACCTTCACACAAGTCCAAATTAAATGCAAAACAGTTTTTGAACACCTCACAAATACATATAAATGTTTCTGACCTAAAACAAAGAAACAAATGAGTAGTGTGGTGCGCATGGGTAACATGGGAAACTGTAATCCAGGGACTGAACTGCAGCTGAGGAAGAGATGTAGCACAGTGTGAAGGGGCCCTGCGGGTACCTGGGAACAGCTTATCTGGCATTAAACCTGGCTTTGAATGGAGCCCTGAATGTGAAAACAAGGTTGTCAGAACGAATCCCTCACACACAGGATGATCAAACGGTGCATAACAGAGACACCCCTTGTCCATCAACACACATCACATAACAAGTGGCTCCCTACGCAGTGCCTGGAAAGACCGCCTCTCCACTTCCGTGCCAGTGGGATGTAGCACGTGGTAAATTTGGCATACTACCTGTGTAACCATGGTGACCATGGGAACTAAAGTGTTGGCGGGTGTCTTTCTCATGACAGCCTTCCAGGCTTCAGGCTCAAGGCAGGTAAGATGCCCAAGCTGGGGGGGGGGGGGGCNCCTGCAGCCGAGTTGAGGCTGTATATTGGAGACAAGTGCAGAGGTGTCCTGTAACCCTGACCTGGGGGGGGGGGGGGGGGGGGGCATGTGAATGGAGGGTCATCTAAGGGCAGCAGGGTGTGTTGTGGTTTGACCAGAATAACTGTTCTACAGCTGAGTACATCGGATAGTAGGGACAGGGCAGCAGGTGGCGTACCTGGATTGAAGAGGACGATGGCACGAAGGCAACCGAGTTCCGTCTTGTCCATCTGCATGTCTCTCATCTTGGACACAAGCTCCGTCAAAACTCTGCAGCAGCCAACATTGGCAAACAGAACAGCAGGTAACGCAAGAGGGAAACTGCCGCTGTTTCTCAATGACTTGTTGTGTCAACAGTGTTAACCACAGCTTGGTTATTTATTTGTCTAATAGCTGAACATGAATGCAGAGCAAACAGAAGCTGCTCTTAGATACCACATGCACATTTATAGTTGAGACAAATGCATCACCTGGCCAGTACTGACTGTGGGACAACAGCAGAAACACCAAGTAAAGGTACATCTTTTAATTCAGAATACAAGTATCCCTCAAGATACCAGTTCTTGACTTACACATTTTCACACATACAAATAAAAGTGTTGAATACCATCTACTGAGTCCTGACCAAATATGAGGTTTTTTTTGTTTTTATGAGTATGAAGAGCTGAGCTGATATCTGCACTGAGAAGGTGCAGTGAGGGATAACACACACGCATGCGCGCACACACACACACGCACGCAAATCACGGCAAGAATGCTTTCAGGTGTGACATTATGTACGGGTTCAGACCTTGTTTACTTGACATTGCTCACATATTTAATCCTCAAGCAAGCAGCTGAACTAGGAATTAACATCCCAATTACAGGCTACCAAGACCCATATGGTACACATTTACCAGGCCAGCAAGAATGACACAATGTAAAACTAAGCTGCCACGCAAAAACAAAGAATGCCCAAACAGAAAGAGACACTATGATAAACACTAGTTTAAAAACAGAAAAATAACCGCGGCATCCATCAACAAACGCTACACAGCATCATTCGAATACTGAGAAAAAAGCAACATTTGAATGCAGTTTATCTCTTTGGGGACACGAAAGCATTTCACCAAAATCCTCTCTGTCGCTAGTTTTTACAACAAAATCTTGTTAAAAAGCCCATTTCTGACTGTAGAAAACTAATTTATTTATTAACTCAGCAACAGTGAACTGCAGTTTAGGGCACTTATAAGGAGATGTCTCTGAACTTCATCTTGCGTTCCTGCTAATTCTGCCACTGCGTTCACTGACATTTCCCTACAACACACGCCGCCATCATTTAAACACACTTGCAGCGAAGTCTATTCTATTTGACTAATTCAATTTGTGCTGAAGAACGGGCTGAACACACAGAGTGAAATTACCGAATCTTTCAGGTCCTTTTACATCCATCACCTGTAACAGAGGCAAGACAGCTCCTCGCAGCAGACGGGAAAAGGAAACATTATCACACTTCTACATCTTAATACTCTTCACTTCAGCACAAGGATGCAATCCACCAGCTGAAATGTGAGGAGGAAAATCTCCCATCCATCAGCCAAGCTGCTTGAGAAGGTCAGGATGTAGGAACAGGGAATTCGTCACTACCTCACGCTGCTCAGAAGAGGCCATGTAGCCTGAGCCACCATCACATCTACACAGAGCACACAGACATGCTGTATGTAGCATGAAGCCAGCGGCAGCCTGGGAACTCACCTGTCGAAAATGGCACCCACTCCAGCACTATGGGCACTGTTGCGATGGACATGGAGCCCAGTGGCTAACAGGATGCCGTCCTTCACTGCTATCGAGCGGTGTGAAAAAGACGCAATGAGAAGCTCATTCCAGCCTGGCCCAGACAAGAAAGACACACCGAGTTAGAAACCAACTTCTAAATAACATGAAATACAGGTAACCAGAACCAATGAGGGGCTCAGTAGCTACCAGTCCTGAAAGGAACAAGGTGGTTCTACCCTAGGGTGCCGTATACAGTGTATCTGTAAGTATACCCGGGTGAAAATGAAACATTATACACATTACTATGAAAACACACACAAAATTAGTGCACATCAGTAGCCCATGAGTAGGGTTTGAATCCAACTTAGTCTGTATGGAGTTTGTATGTCCTCCCTGTCTGTGAGGATTTCCTCCCACAGTCCAAAGGCACATTTCAGGTTGATTGGTAATGCTAAAATTTGGGTGTGGTGTGTGAGTGCATGTGTGTTGCTGCCTGCAATGGAGTGGTGTCCTATCTAGTGTCCCTCTCCTAGCCCAGTGCCAAGTGACTGCAGGATGGTCTCTGGACCCCTGTAACCCTGATCAAGACAAGTAGTTACAAACAGCAATTGAGCAATAGTGCACTTACAGCTGGTAAAATAATGTGATGCCAGTGACAAAAATCCAAAAGGTCAAGATGGTTCTACATGGATGACCTAATTGTGCTGAGAAACAGCAGCATGTTCTCCCCAGCAAACCTCTGGTCTCCAGACATGTGTTACATGCCTTGGATGCCTTCACCTGTCAAACAGCAGATCTAAACCAGGTAACAGAGTCTGAGAGCTGTGAAGAATAAATGTCAGAGGGATACCTTTCACGTCATGTCTGCAGATGACAAAGATTTTATCAATACTGTTTTGATTTTACACAGAAAATAGAACTGACTGAAAAGAATCATGACTAACTGACACACTGATCTACATAATGGGCTCACCGATAGGGAAACAATGGAACACGGGACAATAGACTTTAAATTCAGACCCTGCTGTTTTATTACAGTTTCATTATATGCTGTATTCTGAAAGGAGGGTTTTCACATTTATTCTTTTTATCCAGACTGCAGCTATTGTCCACTATCTTAACCACAACCTAGTCATACATGTGGTAGTTGTCTCTGACTGAGAATGACTACATGGCAAATGGAAGGGAAATCTCTACACCCCGCTGCTTCAGACTGTCCTTTAGAATGACCTTTGACCCCCGATTGTGCTAACCAGTCAGGAAAACATGATGCACATTGCTCTGTTACGACTACATCAAATAAACTCCCCCAGTGAGTAATAAAACATGACAGAACTGACTGTTTCAGAGTGGTGTGACTTTATGACCGCACCGCTGCTGTGTTGAATTCATGCTGCTATTGACCATTTTAATAATTTTTAAGAGTTAAATTACAACTGAGCCTGAGGTATGCAATCACAATAAAAAACAACCCACACTGTGTGACTTCAGTGGGGGGCAAGATGATGCGGGGCTGTCTGAGGGTGACCTCGTGGGCTTTGCCAGCTCAACGTTTTCATGTGGGTTGCTCTCAGACACACACCTTCCTTACTGTCTTAAGCATTAAGTTAAAACCGTTCATCTTCCACGCTGAGCAGATGCCCCTGTTCTGACAGCTACACTCTTACACCAGGGATCAGGGTTGGGGTTGTGCTGAGGAAGCGTAAAAGGGACAAACTTAACTGTCCAGGAGATCGTTTCATCTCAACATTTTTCACTTCATGAAATCATACCTCTGAATATTTTACTGAAGCAAATCTCAGACTCATGAAAATGGAGCCTTTTGGCTGAAAACACTGCAGTGCTTTCATGAATAGAAAAGGAACTTTAGCAAACTCTTCGGGGAATTCACATGCACTGCAGTTTAATACACAAAACATAACAAGGAGCGCATAACACAGTTATGCCACAAAACGAAACAGCTAATTACAAATGACAGTTTTCATTAGTAAGAATCTGGTTGATCACATAAAAAAGTGAAATATGTCACTTTGCATATATGTGCACCAATGACATCCATGTAGCTTTGCTTGATACAAGTAGCATTATCAATGAATGCTGCCTAACAGCACTTGAGCAAAACAGCACAAGTTACTTATAAATGTACACTATACCACTGTGACGCAAAATCAGATGGGACAACCTTGTGTTACTATGACAACATATGCTCAAGGTAATGGATCTGTTTTTCAATTGAAGTAACTATGCAACCACAGCACTGGCATTTATTACCAGAAGGACAAATCGCTTAGGTAACAAAGGCCATGTTTTTAGACAGCAATTACAGTGTTCAGTGTTTTTTCTGTTAAATAAAATAATCACCAAACATAACTATACTTCAGATTCAGTGAGCAGAGGGTACATTATGTGACTGAGTGCATGTTCGGCATATAGCTTATTACACAGCTCCTCTAAATAAATATGGCAAAGGTTACCAAACTGCCACTGGAATGTTGAAAAAAAAATCGTCTGTCCCATTTTGCATCACCTTCCAAACACCAGTGTGGACACACAGGCTGCTGTGACTGGGGGATGTGGCTACTGGAGATGTTGTGATGTAGCTACTGGACATAGGAATCATGTACCTGCTCGCAGAAGAATAACCTGGTCGTCGAGAGGCAGCTCGGAAAAGTGCGGGATCCTCTTGGCCCATTCAACCAAGGTGAACAGCTGCTTGTCTGCGGCTTGGCAGATGTTGGTGACCGGGTCGTTGGGCTGGACAGAGTACAGAAAAACAGGCTGTTAGTGGTGTCACCAGAGAGTGGACTGCAGCCCAGAAACATAGTTTGTGGCATCCTAAATCACTTCACAAAAATATTTTTGTTCAGTTCATACAGTATAATTGGAAAATATGGACAGGATCACACTGCCAGTTATTCGACTGCTCTCCACTGAAAAAGGTATTATTAATTTTGCATAAAAGAATAAATTAATACGTATTTTAAATTTTATCCATGAAATCCCCGAAAAACAAAAAACACTTCATGAAAAATATTTTTTTCATTTTGACAAGGAGCAAATATATCAAAACAAATAAAACCTCTACTGGCAGATTGAGATTGAATCTCAGCTAAAACACAAAGAAATGATAATGAGCAAAGGCACACACTGTAACAGTGGCGACACTGAGAGCACTCAGAAGGCTCAGCTGGAAGGTAAAACAAACAGTTATTCAGGAACACTGTGCAGGAAATACCTGCAGAGAAGGAAAATAGCAAGATTTTTTTTTCCTTTAGGTATTTCCTGAAGGAAAGTCACATGAACAGAAGTGGTGCTCACTGAGAAATGCCTACAAGGATCGGTTCAGGATGGGGCTGTACCCTACCTGGTGTTTTTCCATATTAAACTAACTGTCTCCAGGACTGTGAAAACTTCAGCCTGACTACAAACTTGTGCGCAGTGCTCTCTGTCTGAAAACCTTGCTGAAGCTCCTGTCAAGGCAACTGGTCACAGGGGGCAGTGCTAAGCCCAGCAGCCAGAGAACTGCAGTGGCGTATTAATACTGGCCATTTATATTCAGGGCATGTGATCCCCAGCAACAGCAGAAGACTTTCAGCTGCTCCCAATTCGCCGCTAACATCTTCAAGGGTCCAAACTTCAAATGAAGTCTCTCGGAGGAGATTAAACTCAGACAAGAGGAGTTTATCCGCAGCTCAGTGTGTTCGCCTGTGCTCCCTCCGTTTCTCCTCACCTCCTTCAGGCTCCTCTCACTGATGTTTACCACGGTACACAGCTGGGCCTCAGAATCTTAAGCAGAGATGATCAACCAGCATCAAGTATTTCCATTAAAAATCAATCTATGGGAATTCTGTGCATGGCCCTCGGTGATGCATCACTGCTGACACTCTCCAAAATAACGTTTCCTCCAGCTATTTAGACCCTCATTTTTACGCTGCAAATAAATAGACCAGCAAGGACTATACAATAATCACAGAACTGATCAATATTTCAACATCAGACCTTGACAGTAGGGATGTCTACTGTATATAAAGACACATCAATAAGCATCTCCTACTACTCCTGAGTGCTGAGCGCACTGAAAGAGAGAACAAGGCCAGTGACAGGTTGCTGTGCAGACTGGCAGTGCAGCAGCCCACCGACCCACCAGCCCCAGCTCATTCTTCTCACTCTAAGCTGATAGACGGAGTTCTACCTGCCTCACATCATAACCAGCTTGTGGAAAAATATCCAGGCCAGCAAATGCAGAACTCCACAATACAACCCTTACTGCACCTGACACTGCAAAGAACTTAATTTCCATAAATTAAACATTCTTCATAAGAAAACTAACCTGCTTTAAATCACCAGACCAAACAAAACTTTGGCTCATGATTAGCATGTTAATATTGAAAACATAACTAAAAATAAGTTATATAAAGTAAGTACTATAAAGGCCTTGCACCACTGTCTTTGCTGTTTCACACAGCTTATAGACATTTGTCAGAATTCTGAACGCATCTTGTTCATTCAGCTGAGGAAAACCAACAAAGTGTCAGTCTGCTCTTTCTGTATTTATCTATGTATTTAATATTATTTATGTATAATATATAACTATAATATAATAATAAAATGTAATTTTATCTATTAATTCTTACCAACAAGGAAATGTTTTTGCATCTTTGTTTAAGGACTAATGCCCTGAAATGATAGGAGTGGAAAAGCTCAGAAATAATTAAAAAAACACTGTAAATGGTTCACAGAAAAAAGTATTTAACAATGTGGACAGAAAGGCAGGAAAAGGAGACGAGAGAGCTAGAGGAGAAGGGGGGGGAGAGAGAGAGAGAGAGAGAGTGAGAGATGCTTGTAAAGTGCGTTACTAATGCCTTTTTAACCACTGTTCTGGGTCAGTATGAGATAAATGCCTGTTGTTCAGCTTGAATGAAGCCCAGCTATTAAAAAACAGTACCGTTGTTCAGGATAGTGACCCAAGAGGTCCTGAAGGGGATGCAGTCACTAGTGCTGTACACTGAGGCCAAATACACAGAGAAGTGTACAGCCGTCTCATCCAAAAACACACATCACACTGCTATTAATTGGTTGCTTAGCTTGTGGTTGCTGCTAAAGTAAATTGCAGTATTAGAGCTGGGTGTGTATTCTGGTGCGGCTCTGGCTGAGTACTTCACTCGAGCTACTACAGTAGCAGCGCTGCTTCAACACACTACCAAATCTGGATCCTTAACCAGCTCCAGGATCACACATGTATTCCTGACAAATTTTTGAGAGGAGAAGAAAGCAGCCATCTCTGTGGCATCTTCGCATCATTCTTGTCCTTTTCCGCCATGGATGAGCTGAGGGGCTGAAGGGGGTCGTGATGGTGCTGGTGGCCTCTGGGGGCTCCAACGGGCCCAGCAACACAGTGTACAGCTCTCCAGCACCAGAGTGCTTTAGTGTGTAGGAGCTGGCATCTGCTCCATTGAGGCACATTCACATCACTCCTCATCATGTACGTTTCCATCAGCTCAAAAATAGCCCCCATTTACTCATGTAACAGCCACCACCGCTCCAGCTTCCCTTCCACGACATTTCACTTCTACACAGGCGCATCCCCAGAGCTCTTCTGCTCGTACCACTGCTCTACCCCTGTGTCTGCTGCTCATCTCTGCCGCCTGCACCACTGAATGCAAGTACCCCTGCCCTCACTTCACACTGTACTGACTTCCTCATAATGCCATAAAATAATGAAAACTTTAACAACAAAAATACAAAATATAAAAAAATTAATAGTCCATCAGCTGCATTAATAACTGCTGTGAAAGAACTTCTGCTGAACAAATTATGTGCATTAAAGAATTTCAACTTCTAAATGTTAAATCTCTAAAATATCAAACTGACAACACCCTGGGGGTTATTGTGTTTGTTTCTAGCGCTTGAACTACACCAGGGGTGGGCTGGTGCGCTGTGATACACGAGGGGTCAGAAAGCTGCCGTTCCAGCTCCAGCCAGCAGGTGTCAGGACCATACAAACCTCTGAGCAATGGCACAGAGCACAGCAAAGGACAAACAGTAGCAGCTCATTTCTCTGTTTGAAAAAATGCCACCGGCTGTAAGATTAATGGGGGAAACCTCCATTGCTCATAAATCTCTTAATGCCATTGTGTACTGCTGAAATCACTAAAGCATGGAGAAGTACAGCGTTTCCCACATGCTGCACCTGAAGAGCCCGTCCACAGGACACCAGAGACAGGGGTTGACTACCACTAAAGCTCACGATATACTGTCTTTGACAGAGTAATTTACACCAGACTGCAGCTCATCACTATGCTCATGACAGTCAGGACATCTGTGTCACCCTACAGGTGCCAACTCCCACAGGGCTTTGCTCCATGTCAGGACCTGGCTTACATGGAGAGTGGCACTGTTTCATCAAGCTCTGAGTCAAAACCAGAGAGGACAATGGGAGTCTGAAGTGTCTAAGAAGCGGGACACAGATGATGAGGCCTGAGAATAGAGATAAACTAAGGCAGAATGGACTCACCGAGCTGGACGGCACACCTACGCTGCCCTCCGTGTAAGTCTCCGTCTTTGGCTCCACAGCAAGCTCGGCCTCCAGGATCTTCTCCACAGGCATGTCCTCATTGGCGCTGCTGCTCGACTCCACCTCGTTTTCATTGCGGTCTTTTGCCCGCTGCCGCTCCTCCTGCACAGCTGTAGAAAACATGACTGATTTGGTCAGTACTGCTGCTGTGGACAGAGGCCAAAGCAATGTGGCCCTAAAGACCTTCAGGGGTGTGAACTCCCGCTGCCAGCAACCATCATCATCTGACACACGCATGCAGCCATCTGTAACCTTGGGCTGTTTGTATGCCAAGTTCAGCAAAGGCATTTTTCAGAAGCAAATTTGCTGCCGTTATTCAACTTTATTACTGCATGACTTTAAGAGCTTTGTTAACACCCAGGGTAACAGCAAGGAGATTAAACAAGCTGAATAAGCTGAAGTTTGGTGGAAGATGGAAGAAATGCTGTTTGTTTGTATCTGTATCCTTGTCTGTGGGTGAGATGCACTGTTGTTTCTACTCTATTTACTTCAAATTGTATGTCAGGTGGAAGATAAGAGAATAAATGTATTTATAAAAGGTGGGTGCTCAAACTGTCCCTGTATGGCTGGCTTGGTAGTCTTGTCCTTCAGCGGAACAAAGGAATGGTTTTTGTACTGTGCGGACAGCCTGTGCTGGACACCTGTCAGGCCTTGCCCTCGTGGGGGCAGAACTATCCACACGTGTACCCTATGTGCTCCACCTCCCTTCACCCCCTATGCAACCTCTCAGCAGGAGCCGCTGGCACATGAGGGTGACTCCAGAGGTAGTTGTGTAGGAGGACAATGTGCTGGATGTCAGCTGAACAACACGGTATTGCTCACGAGTCACACAGACGGGGAGGGAAGAATTTATAAGGAAATCATGAGCTTTTTCTCCTCATAGGGGGGAGAGCAAAAAGACATTTAATGGTGTTCCTACCTTTTTCATACAGTTTCACATACTGCTCTTATGAATTCCACACCCCTGGAAAACAGGGCTTAAATAAGACTAATGAATATACAGAGTCTTTTTCCCTTACTAATATTAAATTTTCCACTACAATTTTAGTTAAAGCTGGCTGATGCCTTTTGCATTATATATAAAAGAATATGTTCACCAGTAAACATTATTTCTTTGAATAAAGTTTTCTTATTCTGGCACCCGCAGGTTACAACTTGTGACGGCCTGTTTGCGTTCA
Source organism: Arapaima gigas (assembly GCA_900497675.1). NCBI lineage: Eukaryota > Metazoa > Chordata > Actinopteri > Osteoglossiformes > Osteoglossidae > Arapaima > Arapaima gigas. The sequence continues at coordinate 829,558 of UFQX01000396.1, read as the reverse complement.
ACTTTACTGTTTGGCCTCTACTTTGGGCTCTGAGGGAGCAGCGTTGCACCAACTCACATCACATTGCAGGATGGATATATATATATATATGTATATGTGTGTGTGTGTGTGTGTGTGTGTGTGTGTGTGTGTGTGTGTGTGTGTGTATATATATATATATATATATATATAGAGAGAGAGAGAGAGAGAGAGAGAGAGAGAGAGAGAGAGATGCTATGTATATTTGCATGTGTGTATGCCCATTTGTTAGAAAGGGGAAATTGGCCTCCTTTTCTTGAAGTTGATGTGCAGAACAGGAAAATGTGTGTGTGGGTGAACTGCCTTAGAGTCAGGATTGCCTTATTAGTGCTAATGAGAGATGCTTTTAGGAGAAGAACGTTGCAAAGTGAAACTCTCCCAACCACGGCAACTACATGCTGTAGCTGCAAATTGCCTATCTGTCTGTCTGCTTGCCTGCCTGAGGACACTGGATCTGGGCACTCGTCCTACAGAAGATATGCCTGAATGGCTCCATCTTGCCAAATGTAGGTGATGGATGAAAAGCTATTGTGAACAGTTTATTTAAGCCTTAAGTTACTTTAAAATGAACGTGTTTCCTCAGCAGCAGGGATAGGTACCTTCTCTCTTCATGCCCATGGCTAGACACTTCTGGTAGCGGCAGTACTGGCAGCGGTTGCGCTGGCGCTTGTCGATGGTGCAGTCCTTGTTGTCACGACAGGTGTAGGTCAGGTCCTTCCTCACTGTTCTCTTGAAGAAGCCCTTGCAACCTTCACAGCTGTACACCCCGTAGTGTTTTCCTGCAGGAAGTCTCAGTTTAGCCTAGATGTAAATTCTTACACATGCAACACTATACATCTTGTCATACTCACACATGCTGACACACAAGGAAGCAGATGCCTTCAAGTTCACATTAATATGTTGATCTCCACAGCTTCTTTTGGATCACCTACTCTGTGTGTTTGCTTTAGGAGGTGAGGAGGGTTTAAATTCAAACAAAACTGCTTGATCCAGAGGTCTGTCTGGCCACAATATCTGATGCAGTGTCACTGCTTCCCTGAAATGCTAAAGGAGGGTGCGCTGGTCAGTGGGTGACACATTAGCAGGACAGCAGCCCAAGGTCTTCAGAAACTCACCAGAGGAGCGGTCTCCACAGATGGCACAGATGTGTTTAGTGTGTGACAGTGGGGTGCCTGAGGGCTGTGCTGGAACCTTCATCACCCCATTGAGACCGAGCGGGGGCTTGATGTCCTCCGAACTGCTGACCGGGTTCATTGGGGAGTTTAGCTGAAACACACATTCGGGTGCAAGGCCAGTTGTGTTAAGGAGGTCAGTGAAGCTGTTTCCTGAAAATACTTTCTCTCTCACACACACACACACACACACACACATTAAAATTCCAGGAGAGGGACATAGAGAAATCAAAGTGCTCCACATTAGAAGGGGCCCAGCATGTGAGCAGTGACTCAGTTACATCCTGGTATAACTTGATAGTGAACCATTAAAATGGTGCTGCTTTTTCAAAATATTTTTGCCATTTTTCCACTGCCTTGATATGAAGAAGTAAAACCCTCAAGTACAATGACTTATGCATGCAAAAAAGAGGTAATGAAGAGCTCTGCAGAGTGTAACTTGACAGAAAGGACAGGGAAGCAAAGGCTGAGGATGCGTGTGTGTGTGGCTTCTCTTCTGTTGGAGTATCCTCACACCACCTCATCATGAGGTTTAAAGGCCAGGCAAGGGCTGTCAGCTCACACACATTCTGTTCATGTTTTAACTGAAAAACACACAATCTCATTCCATCAAAATGATGTGGAAAAAAAAGTTTATTTTAAACACTGAGCTCAAGAAAAACTGTTGAAATTTTTAACAAACAGACGCACAGTATAGCCTGCAGAGAAGAGCTGAAGTGTAAAAGTGAACCAGAGGCACCTTATTAGTGAGCTCCTGCTCTGGACTTTACAGCAGGTTGGAAACAAACTTGGGGTTTAAAAGTCCACTGTAGAACATCTGCAGAGAATCGCTAAGTTAACTCTGAAACATGTCAGAGGACTTACAGAAAATTCCATGACAAAGAGGAGACACTACGGCTGCTCTAACTCCGTTACTGTTAGCTTAGTTATGGTTTTACTTTACTATCTGTGTCCTCTTGCCGGATGCCAGGGATTTGACCATTTTGGCCCATGCCACTCCAATGGTAGTGCCAGCTGTTCTGTCCTTGTTACTGTCTGGTGAATGCATGTGAGAAACAGCAAAGCCTCTGGGGCAAAGCAGATGTAGCCCATGTCCTCAGCTCACCACTGCAAGATACATAACTGGATAGTTATTTACTGTGGTGTGGTGTGAGCCGAAGCTTGACTCCTGCTGGCACAAAGTCAGGCCCCCCTGGGCAGAGATCCTTAGATCTTGTAAGGGGCCAAAAGGCGTGTGCGAGAACCTGACCCAAACTGCTCTGAGTATACTTGTCTAAATAGGCCTTTTTATGTGTTATGGAGCTCAGGGACTCAGCCCAGATGCACTGGGACTCCTCTTGAAGGACACACTCCACAGCAAACTACAAAGCAAAACACCAACACAGTAAAGCCCAGAAATACAGAACAGTGGACCCTATTCAAAGATCATCATTAAAATTAGACAAAAGAGGGCATTTAATGTGGCTTTTTCAGTTAATTTTGCCTGCGTTGTCACTGTATTTCTGCATCATAAGCAACACTGCATCAACGGCCAGCAAAATTAATAAACAAGAGCTGTGGATCACTCTGCTCTTCTCATTCTGTGGAAGCCCATCTGGACCTTTCCTCTGATTAGATAAAGACCAGGTGCAGGATATTTTAATGTATAAGTTCATATTTCATGATTTATACTTAACATACGATGCATGGACTTTGTGCTGACATTACACAGCCTGACATACCAAGACGGGAGCAGTCTTACACCTTTAAGTTATATTTTAATTATTCACACACATTGCTCTAAACAGACAGTTGAGTACGATCTCACAATTTCTAAAATATTTCAAAAAATCATTTGTTACTGTTACACTGGAAGGCAAGAGTGTAAACTACTTTAGGAAACACTTTCAGTTATAGCAGGAACGTGTCGACACATTATGAGATCTATTCCAATATGATACACAGAACAGCACATGTAACATATGATTGTGGACAACAGGACAGAAAAGGATATAACTATAAATAACTCAATAAGACACAAAGGTAATAAGAAGGCTGAACATTCAGACTAGGTAAGTAGAATTAAATCAATATTTTTAAACTAACCCTTATACAACTGACACCCAAGTCCAACATTACTTACAATGTTTGTACTTTAAGTATGCAATGCATTTTAAATTTTAAGTTGAATAGATCACTGTGTAAGTTTTCTAAAGACTAGGGCATACCACTTGTGCTTACTGTACAAAGACCCTCACACTCAAAAATTATCCCGAGACTGGAAGATCGGCAAAAGAAGGTGTGTAAACACACACACACACACACACACACACACACACAACCGAGACTCCTCCTGGTAGCAGCTCAGGCGCCCCAGCAATGTACTTCAGCTGAGAAGTCTTTGCTGGGGTATTATTAGGGCCTGAAATCTGGCCCCAAGTCAAGAACCGCATTGATGTTTGTGTTGTGTTCACTTATTCATTGATATATTTGTTTATTTATTAATTTCCAAGTGTTCAATAAAACAACAGATATCTGTTGCACTATATCTTCTAACTTTATCATGCCCAGCCTCCTTGCCACCAACAGCACCAACCCGATGCACACATCCTCTGTATAAATGGTCAGAGACACATGCATGTATTTAACTAATTTCAAAGTCTAAAAGTCTGGAATGATCATAAAAAGATACAGCAGCACTGCAATATTTAAGAAATTGTGGCAGGGAAGATGTAATTTAATGTGGGAACATTAATTTTTCCTTTTTTTGAGCAGTACACAAGCAGAGTATTAGGGACAACCATTTATGTGCGTAAAATTTCTAAAATGGTAAGGTCATGTAAGGTTTGACTATATTTAGTGATAGGCACGCAGACACACGTATATGCATACACACCCCAATTCCTACCTCTGCTTAATTCATGGGCCTCTCGTCTCGGGAGTTTTCCTGTAAAAAAAAAAAAAAAAAA